>LPNX011064453.1:0-227588 GCA_001517045.1 Pseudotsuga menziesii
TTACTACCACTCTGAAGATTGCAACTTCTAACCATTAGAAAAATTCTGTGAGTTTTTCTTATGTGTATGGTAAATACTAGAAACAGGTATGTGCTGACAAGATCCCTCCTTTGTGTTTGAAGCTTTTCAACTTGCCTTATTTAAGGTTTGGTCAATTTATGTTGTCCTTATAGATAACAGATACAATCCAGATCATAAGGCTACTTCAGATTCCTACTCCCCCTTGTCATAGAAATCTTCTATATCCATGAGATACCTTCATTCTAATTGAAGACTAGCGTATAATTTAACTGAAAATTCTATCCCACCATCACAGCTTGATATGATGGTTCATTATTTGTATCCTTTTTTCTTTCCTTTTTGTGAATGATCACCTTTATGTTATATCTTACTGCCAAGCTGCATTGTGAAGAACTTGACAAGCCCCTTATACTTATTCGGAGAAGTCAACATATATCCAAATATCATCTCAGGGCTGTTAACTTTAGTTTTCCAAAGATATAACCAGAAAAGCCATCTCCCCCGCCTCACTTTTTGAAAATTTAAAGTCGAATACATATGTTAAAAGAAAGCATCCATCCATTCTGTACTAAGTCCATCCTTCGGAATCGAATTAGGTACTGTCACAATATTTTCAAAATATTTTTTTTAAAATTTTTTTTAGCAGGCGTCGCTTAAGCGACGCTTTCATCTGTCGCAAATCCGACGTCTTTTGTAAATAGCCGTCGCAAATACGATGCCTTCTGCTGTTGCAAATCCGACGTTTTTTGTAAATAGCCGTCGCAAATACGACGCTTTAAACTGTCGCTTTTCCGACGGTTTGGTAGCTATCCATCGCAAATCCGACGCTCTACACTGTCGCTTTTCCGACGTTGTTTGTAGATATCCGTCGCAAATCCGACGGTTCTTGCTGTCGTTTTTCTTATAAAATTTCACCACTGTCGAGGATATTCCGTCGCTTAACCGATGGTTACCTAGCTGTCGCTTAACCAACGGTTAATTAGGTGTCGGAAACCCGACGACAAGTTTCCGACACTTAACAAAAATCAAAGTGTCATACATGCGACAGGGAAGTGTCGAAAATCCGACATGACAGCCGTCAGATTTTTGGTCAAAATGTAGTAGTGCCTGGAATCGCGTCAGGAAACACATCCCTGAATTCCTGTAACACCCGATAGTCTTCCAACCTCGGAGTTTCTTCTCCTGGTTCCTCCAAAATCTGAGCTGCATACAACTGGCAACCCTTCCTACAGAACTTCTTTAACTGCATTGTTGAAACCTGCCGTACTGAAATCACCTTTGGAATACCTTTTACAACTACTAGGTTCCCTTCTTCATTCATACATTCAAAAATCGTATTGTAGCAATCAAGATTCACCCTGTGAGCTTCTAACCAATCCATTCCAATGAGAACATCATAGGAACCAAGTGGTAGAACATTTAGATCTACACACATGACCAATGGACATTTCTCTACCACTTCACTAAACTTTCTCTTAGTTCCAGTAGCTAGCTGAACTAGCCAAGACTTCCTATGATTTACTTTCTTAAAAGCACAAGTCTCCACTACTCTAGGAGTAATGTAACTGTGCATAGAACCAGGGTCAATCAAAATAGAAATAGGTTGCTCAACAATATTACCTACTACTTCAACTACAGTTGACTGGTGATCTGCTTGACGGTCCTCCAGTGCTGCATAGATCCTAGGAACTGGCCTTGCTACTTGACCCACTGTTTCTGCTTCTTGAACATTATAAGCTGGCCTTGCACCCTCATTCTCGAGTGGACAATTCCTGCGCATGTGGGGTCCTCCACATTTCCAACACTGAAGTGGTCCTCTATTCTGTTGTGGATCCTTAGGCTTTTCTCCTATCACTCCAACTGGCTTACTCACAGCTTGAGATGGCTGCTTCTGCTGATTCCTAAAGCTAGAAGGTTCTAAACCTTTCTTTCTTTGGTCAAGCTTCTCATTCTTCTTGTCCTTCCATGCCTTATGGTAATCGAACTTACCTTTGCTTTGCTCATAGCAATACTTAGCCTTTCTTATCGCTTCTTCAAGAGTTCTAGGTTCATAGAACTCAATTCTATCTTTGTAAGACTGAGGTAACCCACTTAGAAAATGGTGGACCTTCACTTTTTCATCTCTGATGTACCGTACATACCTCAACAGCTCCAAAAACTTATTTGCATACTCTTCCATGGTCTGCTGTCCCAACCTCAGCTCATGGAACTCCTTAATCTTGTCATCATAATACCTGTCAGAGAGGTATTTTTGCTTGAAATACTTCTTGAACTGTTTCCACTTAAGCCTCCTTTCACTGATCCTCTTCACTTGCTTGAAGTGTTCCCACCAAATGGATGCTCTTCCATTCAGATTGAATATGGCAACTCTTGCCTTCATGTTTCCTGAATAGTCGTGCACTTGAAAGTACTTCTTTATTCCAAGAAGCCAAGCTTCAGCCTCTTGTCCAGTCTTTATCTCGCCATTAAATGTAGGAGGTTTAGCTTTCTTAAATTCATCACGAGAGCGATCCCCATGGTGTCTCTTTCTTTTTCTTTTATGAGAAGAAGAACTGGAATCCCCGCTGGATTCTTCAGAATCATATGATCCACTAGAAGTCCTTCTGCTTCTCCTAGTACTGCTCTTACTGCCTTCTGGTCTTGCTGTACCTCGCCCAGAGTCTATCTTTCTTTGCAAGTCCGTCAGACTCTGCAACATTGCAGCATTCAACTGATGCTGCTCTTCCTGGGCTTTGATCAAGCTTCTCATAGTAGCTGCAACATCTAACGGTGTCTCTTGGAATCTCCTTCCATTAGACTCTATGTCATCATTTCTATTACATACATTTTCTCCCATGGCATCTTCTGCTCGCTCATAGGAATCCCGAGCATCATATCCATCATGGGTTCTCATACTGAACCACCCCTTACTTACCAAACTGCACTACCTGGAATACTTCTCTTGAAGGTGACTATAATTCTGCAAACGTGTTAATAACACAATTGTTAGATGCATACATTGATACAAATCAACATTACTTACCTTCTCTTGGAATAATCATAAAATTACAAACACCCAAACACACAAAATTTTCTTCATCAAGGAATGACAGTCTGAAGGGGACGTTGGGGGTCAAGGGGGCTTTCCCTCTGAAAACAGTCAAAATCTGCAGAGAAATCCTATGGAAAAACCCAGAATTTTCCTTTCCTTCTCATCGGCTGTCGGATGTCTTTCCACATCGAAAGTCCTAGCACTTTGGCTTCCGCAACGGCAGACGCTCAATCACTTTCTCTCCCGATCGATGAACTGATTGACTGGCGTCGGCAATCCTTTCACATCGGAAGCTTTATCTCTTTGGCTTCCGCAACGGTGGACGCTCAATCACTTTCTCTTCTGCAACGGTGGCTCTCGGAAGCATTCTTTCTTTCGCAACGGTGAACTGACTTGATCAACATCGGCAGTCCTTTCACATCGGAAGCCAAATGACTTTGGCTTCTGCAACGGCGGCACTCCAGACAATAACTTCTTCCGATTGGTGAACCAACTTCGAGCCTTAACCTTTTTGACGTGTCGGTGATCGGAGGACTTTCCCCATCGGAAGACTTATTGATTTTGCTTCTGCAACGGTGGCTCACAAAACGATTTCTCTTTCGACTGGAAACTGTTTACTTAGAAAAATTTCCACTTCGGGCATCAGTGGTCTTTGCACATCGGAAGCCAAATGACTTTGGCTTCCGCAACGGCGGCTCACCAAATGTTAACTTCTTCTGATTGGTCGCCCAACACTTAGAAATTTCCACGATTTTCTTTCCCCGTCGGAAGACTTGGCGGTTTGGTCTTCCGCAACGGCGAACGGGAAACCACTAACTCTTCTACTACAGCGGAACACTTGGGAAAAAAAATTTCCACGGTTCTCTTCGACTGTTTCATCGGACAGACTTCCGCTACGGCGGAAGTCTCTTTCACAATCCATTCCACTACGGCGGAAGTTTGAACCTCTAAGTGCTCCGATTGTCAACACTTAGGCCATTTTAAATTTTTTTTCCAGTCATCCACTGCTTGCTGCTGGGTAGAAGAAACGCTGCCTCTGTCGCTGCAATCCTTCAAGGCTCATGTAGGCTCATGTTGCAACATGAGCTCTGATATGATACTATCACGTCCCCATGCCTCCGACCGGTGAAGAGGACACGACTACAAGCTTCAATCACTCGAGCTAAGAGCCCCATGAAAATGTGCATTCACAAAATTTCTAAAACAGAATGCTTAAACATACACACATGAACATTTATCATGCACAGATGCAAACATCTATCAGACACAGCGAAAACATCATACATTTACGCAAGCATTCATTTAACATGTTCATCATTTTCATTAACAGAATTTACAGTTGCAGAAGTAAAATGGACAAAATCACTTATCTTATGACGAACTCAATCCGCAACCAGCTACGTCGCTACAACGTTCCACCCAACCATAGGCCAGCGTGCTCCTTAATCTCTCAGCAACGCTGCCACCCCCAAGCTGGGCATGATTCTCCAAGGAATAAGGGAACTAGCAGGCTTACACATAGCCAAGGGTATACAAAACACATAGCCAAGCCAACAAAGTTGGGTTTATCAGGCCATCAAAGAGTTGGGAAAGGCTCAATGCTAAGTTGGTGAGCTCATTACAGAGCCAAGAACACCTACACCAGAACTAGCCTGACCTATAAGACACCCAAACACACCCAACACAAGGAATCAATCCCTTCTCTGCTACATAGTCCCTTAGGCCCTGCATTCCCTTCCAATGCTATTTAGGGGTGATGGAGAAGAAGCCCAGCCCTCTAGCTCTGTCTGTGTGGTTTCCAGCCACCAGGTTTATCAAGCAACCCAAGCCCCCATCCCTGCTCCTTACACGATCCGAAGACCAACCATTCCACACAAGCACGCCAACTTTTGCAATGGTCCGAGCTATTTGGGACCCTTCGAGCCCAACTCTAGCGAAAATTCACGACGGAGTTTCACTTCTGACCAATTTCTCAGAATTGAAATTTGATCATAGATTTGGATGCCCGTTTGATACATAACCGTGCACTCCAACATTCACAACGTTTTGAGCTATTTTATCCCCCTTTAACCCTAAACTTAGCGAAACCACATGACGGAGTTTCACTCTTGACCAATTTCTTAGAATTAAAATTTGATCATAGATTTAGATGTGCATTTCGAAGATAAGAGTGCACGCCAACTTTCATGATGTTCAGAGTTATTTTCGACTCCTTTAAGCCAAACCCTAACAAAACCACACGATGGAGTTTCGCTTTTGACCAATTTCTAAGAATTGAATCTTGATCATAGATTTGGATGCCCATTTGATAAACAAGCATGCATGCCAATTTTTGCAATGTTCCAAGCTATTTTGACCACCTTTAAGCCCAACCCTAGAGAAAACGCATGATGAAGTTTCACTTTTGAGTAGTTTCTTATAATTGAAATTTGATCATAGATTTGAATGCCCATTTGGTAGACAAACGTGCACACAAAATTTTGAGGCGTTCCAAAATTATTCACCCCCTTTAATCCTAACCTCATCTAAACCATACAACAGAGTTTCACTTTTGACTAATTTCTAAGAATTAAAATTTGATCGTAGATTTATCTTAACATTTGGTAGATAACAGTGCACACCAACTTTCACGATGTTCGAACTTATTTTGGTTGTTATTAAAGGTTGGTCAAGCAAAGGTCTAAGAGATGCTATTTTTTCGACTTTCTTGTAATTGAAATTTCAAAGAGAATTTAGATACCCATTTGAGAGATAACCATGCATACACACTTTTAGGGGATTTTGAGCTATTTTGGACCTTGGTCAAATTTGGTGAAAGCAAGGCCTAAAAAGTTGTACTTTTTTCCAATTTCTTAGAAATCAAATTTAAAAGTAGATTTAGATGCCCATTTAAGAGGCACACATATTTTTGAGAATTTCGAGTTATTTCGGCACTTAGTTAAGGTTGGTCAAACCAAGTTCTAACAAATGCATTTTTCTTGACTTTCTCGATATTGAAATTTGAAACTGTATTTAGCTATCCATTTGAAACTGTATTTTGGCCCTCATTCAAGGATGGTCAAACAAAAGCTGAAAAGATGCACTTTTGTTGTCTTTTTAAGAAGTGAAATTTGAAAGTAGATTTATGTACCCATTTCAATAAACAAGCGTACACGCTAACTTTCGCATCGTTCTAAGCTATTTCACTCCCTTTAAGTGCAACCTTAGCAAAAGAGCACGATAAAGTTTCTCTTTTGACCAATTTCTTAGAATTGAAATATGATCATATATTTAGATGCCCATTTGGTAGATAAGAGTGCATGCCAAATTTAGTGATGTTCAGAGCTCTTTTTCCTTCCTTTAAGCCAAACCTTAGCGAAACTGCATGATGGAGTTTCACTTTTGACTAAATATCAAGAATTGAAATTTGATCATAGATTTCGATGCCCGGTTGATATACAAGCATGCACACCAAATTTTGCAATGTTTTGAGCTATTTGGATTCGCTTTAAGCCGAACTCTAGCAAAAATGCACGACGAAGTTTCACTTTTGACAATTTTCTCGCAATTGAAATTTGATCATAGATTTAGATGCCCATTTGATAGACAAGCGGGCACTCCAACTTTTGCGACATTCCAAGCTATTTTCACCCCCTTTAACCCAAACCTTTGCCAAACCGCACAACGGATTTTCACTTTTTAAAAATTTCTCGCAATTACAATTTGATCATTTCTTTTGATGCACATTTGGATGATAAGTGTGCACTCCAACTTTCACAATGTTCATAGTTATTTTCATCTCCTTTAAGCCAAACCCTAACAAAATTGTAAGATCAAGTTTCACTTTTGACGTACTTCTTAGAATAGAAACCTGATTATAGATTTGGATGCCCATTGGATAAACAATCATCCACGCCAAATTTTGCAATGTCCGGAGCTATTATTTTCACCTCTTTTAAGCCCAACCATAGTGAAACCACACGACAGAGTTTCACTTTTGAGCAGTTTCTTAGAATTCAAATTTGCTCATACTTGGTCAAACAAAGGCCCAAAAGCTTGCACTTTTTGTAATGTTCCAAGCTATTTTGACCATATTTAACGCCAACCCTAGTGAAAATTCATGACGAAGTTTCACTTTTGAGCAGTTTCTTATAATTGAAATTTGATCATAGAGTTATTTTCGACTCCTTTAAGCCAAACCCTAACAACAGAGTTTCACTTTTGACGAATTTCTGATAATTAAAATTTGATCATAGATTTATCTTAGCCTTTGGTAGATAACAGTGCACACCAACTTTCAAGATGTTCGAAATTATTTTGGTCATTATTAAAGGTTGGTCGAGCAAAGGTCTAAGAGATGCTATTTTTTCGACTTCCTTGTAAGTGAAATTTGAAAGAGAATTTAGGTGCCCATTTAAGAGAAAACCATGCATACACACTTTCAGGGAATTTCGAGCTATTTTGGACCTTGGTCAAACTTGCTCAAACCAAGGCCTAAAAGGTTGCACTTTTTTCCAATTTCTTAGAAATCAAATTTAAAAGTAGATTTAGATACCCATTTAAGAGGCACACATAAAAAATGTGCACAACAAAGTTTCACTTTTAACCAATTTCTTGGAATTAAAATTTAATCATCGATTTAAATGCGCATTTGGAAGATAAGAGTGCATGCCAACTTTCATGACGTTCATAGCTATTTTTGGTATCTTTAAGTCAAACCCTAACAAAAATGCAAGATGCAGTCTCATCTTTGACCAAATTCTCAGAATTGAAACCTGATCATAGGTTGGATACATATTGGATAGAAAAGCATCCACACCAACTTTCGCAACGTTCCAAGCTATTTTGACACCCTTTAAGCCCAACCCTCTCGAAACTGCATGAAGGAGTTTCACTTTCGAGCAGTTTTTAGAATTTAAATTTGATCCTAAATTTGGATGCCCATTTGATGAACAAGCATACATGCAAACTTTTGAGACATTCCAAAATATTTTCACCCCCTTTAATCCCAACCTTAGCAAAACTGCAGAACGGAGTTTCACGTTTGAATAATTTCTCAAAATTAAAATTTAATCATAGATTTATCGCTGCATTTGGTAGATAAGAGTGCATGCTAACTTTCATGATGTTCGGAGCTATTTCGGTCGTTATCAAGGTTGGTCAATTAAAGGTCTAAGAGATGTTATTTTTTTGGCTTCTTGTAATTGAAATTTGAAAGAGAATTTAGGTACCCATTTGAGAGATAACCATGCATACAAACTTTCAGGGGATTTCAAGCTATTTTGGAACTTAGGCAGACTTGCTGAAACCAAGACATAAAAGGTTACATTTGTTTCCAATTTCTCAAAGCCATTTTGCCCTCCTTTAAGCCAAACCTTAGAGAAATCAAATGATGGAGTTTCACTTTTGACCAAATTCTCGAAGTTGAAATTTGATCATAGATTTGGATGCCCATTTGATATCATGCACACCAACTTTTGCAATGATCCAAGCTATTTGGATCCCTTCGAGCCCAACTCTAGCAAAAATGAACGATGGAGTTTCACTTCAGACTAATTTCTCAGAATTGAAATTTGATTATAGATTTGGATGCCCGTTTGATAGATAACCGTGCACTCCAACTTTCACGACGTTTTGAGCTATTTTCACACCTTGTAACCCCAATCTCAGCAAAACGGCATGACGTAGTTTCACTCTTGAGAAATTTCTCAAAATTAAAATTTGATCATAGATTTAGATGTGCATTTGGAAGATAAGAGTGCACGCCAACTTTCATGATGTTCAAAGTTATTTTCGACTCCTTTAAGCCAAACCCTAACAAAACCGCACAATGGAGTTTTGCTTTTGACCAACTTCTAAGTGCACGCCAACTTTCGCAATGTTCTAAGCTATTTTGACCACCTTTAAGCCCAACCCTAGCGAAAAAGCATAACAAAGTTTCACTTTTGAGCAGTTTCATATAATTGAAATTTGATCATAGATTTGAATGCCCATTTCATAGACAAGCGTGCATGCAAAATTTCAAGACGTTCCTAAATATTTCACCCGCTTTAATCCCAACCTCACCAAAACGATACAACAGAGTTTCACTTTTGACTAATTTCTCAGAATTAAAATTTGATCGTAGATTTATCCTAGCATTTGGTAGATAACAGTGCACACCAACTTTCATGATGTTTGAATTTCTTTTGGTCATTATTCAAGGTTGGTCAAGCAAAGGTCTAAGAGATGCTAGTTTTTTGACTTTCTTGTAAGTGAAATTTGAAAGAGAATTTAGGTACCCATTTAAGAGATAACCATGCATACACACTTTCAGGGGATTTCGACCTATTTTGAACTTTGCTCAAACTTGGTTAAACCAAGGCCAAAAAGGTTGCACTTTTTCCAATTTCTTAGAAATCAAATTTAAAAGTAGATTTAGATACCCATTTAAGAGTCACACATAAAAACATGCACAACGGGGTTTCACTTTTAACCAATTTCTTGGAATTAAAATTTAATCATAGATTTAAATGCACATTTGGAAGATAAGACTGCATGCCAACTTTCACGATGTTGAGAATTATTGTCGACATCTTTAAGCCAAATCCTAACAAAATTTCAAGATGCAGTCTCAGCTTTGACCAAATTCTTAGAATTGAAACCTGATCATAGGTTTGGATGCATATTGGATAGACAAGCATGCACGCCAACTTTGGTGATGTTTCGAGCTATTTTGACCCCCTTTAATCCCAACCCTATCGAAACCGCAAGAAGGAGTTTCACTTTCGAGCAGTTTCTTAGAATTTAAATTTGATCATAAATTTGGATTCCCATTTGATGAACAAGCGTGCATGCAAAATTTTGAGACATTCCAAAATATTTTCACCCCCTTTGAGCCCAACCTTAGCAAAACCGCACAACGGAATTTCACGTTTGACTAATTTCTCAAAATTAGAATTTAATTGTAGATTTATCGGTGCATTTGGTAGATAAGAGTGCATGCTAACTTTCATGATGTTCGGAGCTATTTTGGTCATTATTCAAGCTTGGTCCATTAAAGGTCTAAGAGATTTTATTTTTTCGCGTTTCTTGCAATTGAAATTTGAAAGAGAATTTAGGTACCCATTTGAGAGATAACCATGTGCACAAACTTTCAGGGTATTTCGAGCTATTTTGGACCTAGAGAAAACACATGACGAAGTTTCACTTTTGAGTAGTTTCTTATAATTGAAATTTGATCATAGATTTGAATTCCCATTTGAGCGATGTTCCAAAATATTTCACCCCTTTAATCCCAACCTTAGCAAAACCATACAACAGAGTTTCACTTTTTACTAATTTCTCACAATTAAAATTTCATCGTAGATTTATCTTAGCATTTGGTAGTTACTAGTGCACACCAAATTTCATGATGTTCGAAGTTATTTTGGTCATTATTTAAGGTTGGTCAAACAAATGTCTAAGAGATGCTATTTTTTCGACTTTCTTGTAATTGAAATTTGAAAGGGAATTTAGGTACCCATTTGAGAGATAAATGTGTACACACTTTCAGGGGATTTCGGGCTATTTCGGAACTTGGTCAAACTTGGTCAAACCAAGGCCTAAAAGTCCAATTTCTTAGAAATCAAATTTCTTAGATACTCATTTCAGCACTTAGTCAAGGTTTGTCAAACCAAGTTCTAAGAAATGCACTTTTCTTGACTTGCTCGAAATTGAAATTTGAAACTGTATTTAGGTACCCATTTGAGAGATAATCCCTACATGTAGATTTTTTTAGGATTGCGAGCCATTTTGGACCTCGGTCAAACTTCATCAAACCAAGGCCTAAAGCGTTGCATTTTTTCCATTTTTTGAAAATTCAAATTTTAAAGTAGATTTAGATACCCATTTCAAAGCTAAGCATGGACACCTATTTTTATGAGATTTGGAGCTATTTTGGCCCTCATTCAAGGATGGTCAAACAAAAGTTGAAACGATGCACTTTTGTTGACTTTTTCAGAAGTGAAATTTGAAAGTGGATTTAGGTACCCATTTCAATAAACAAGCATACACACTAACTTTCATGATGTTCTGAGCTATTTCACCCCCTTTAAGTGCAACCTTAGCGAAAGCGCATGATAAAGTTTCTCATTTGACCAATTTCTTAGAATTAAAATATGATCATATATTTAGATTCCCATTTGGTAGATAAGCGTGCATGCCAAATTTAGTGATGTTTAGAGCTCTTTTTCGCTACTTTAAGCCAAACCTTAGCAAAACCGCATGACGGAGTTTCAAGTTTGACCAAATTCCTAGAATTGAAATTTGATCATAGATTTGGATGCCCGTTTGATATACACGAGCTATTTGGACCCTCTTTAAGCTGAACTATAGCGAAAATGCACGACGAAGTTTCACTTTTGACTATTTTCTCGCCATTGAAATTTGATCATAGATTTGGATGCCCATTTGATAGACAAGCTTGCACTCCAACTTTCATGACGTTCTAAGCGATTTTCACCCCCTTTAACCCCAACCTTTGCGAAACTGCACAACAGAGTTTCATTTTTTACAAATTTATCGAAATTAAAATTTGATCATATCTTTTGATGTGCATTTGGATGATAAGTGTGCACACCAACTTTCACAATGTTCAGAGTTATTTTTAGCTCCTTTAAGTCAAACCCTAACAAAACCGTACGATGAAGGTTCACTTTTGATGTACTTCTTAGAATGGAAACTTGATCATGATTTGGATGCCCATTGGATAAACAATCATGCATGCCAACTTTTGCAACATTCAGAGCTATTATTTTGACCCCTTTTAAGCCCAACCCTAGTGAAACCACACGACAGAGTTTCACTTTTGAGCAGTTTCTCAGAATTGAAATTTTCTCATAGATTTGGAAGTCCATTTGATAGACAAGCTTGCACAAGAAATTTCAGTATGTTGCGAAATATTTCCACCCGCTTTAAGCCCAACCTTAGGAAAACAACATAAGAGAGTTTCACTTTTGACCAATTTCTCAGAATTAAAATTTGATCGTAGATTTATTTGCGCATTTGGTAGATAAGAGTGCATGCCAACTTTCACGATGTTCAGAGCTATTTTGGTTGTTATTCAAGGCTGGACAAGCAAAGGTCTAAGAGATCATATTTTTTCGACTTTCTCATAATTGAAATTTGAAAGAGAATTTAGATACCCATTTGAGAGATAACCATGCATACAAACTCTGAGGGGATTTCGAGCTATTTTGGTCCTTAGTCAAACTTGGTTAAACCAAGGCCTAAAATCTTGCACTTTTTTCCAATTGCTTAGAAATCAAATGTAAAAGTACATTTAGATACCCATTTAAGAAATTAGCGTGCACATATATTTCTGTGAGATTTCGGGTTATTTCAGCCCTTTGTTAAGGTTGGTTAAACGAAGTTCTAGGAAATGCATTTTTCTTGACTTTCTTGAAATTGAAATTTGAAACTGTATTTAGGTATACATTTCATAGATAAAGCATACATGTATAATTTTTGGGGATTGCGAGTTTCACTTTTGAGCAGTTTCTTATAATTGAAATTTGATCATAAATTTGGATGCCCATTTGATAGACAAGCGTGCACGACAAATTTCGAGACGTTCCAAAATATTTCACCCCCTTTAATCCCAACCTCAGCAAAAGCATACAACAGAGTTTCACTTTTGACTAATTTCTCAGAATGAAAATTTGATCGTAGATTTATCTTAGCATTTAAGAGGCATGCATATTTTTGCGAATTTCGAGCTATTTCGGCACTTAGTTAAGGTTGGTCATACCAAGTTGTAAGAAATGCACTTTTCTTGACTTTCTCGAAATTGAAATTTGAAACTGTATTTAGGTACCCATTTGAGAGATAATCCCTACATGTAGATTTTTTTGGGATTGCGAGCCATTTTGGACCTCGGTCAAACTTCGTCAAACCAAGGCCTAAAATGTTGCATTTTTCCCATTTTCTAAAAATTCAAATTTAAAGTAGATTTAGATACACATTTCAAATATAGGGATTGACACCAATTTTTATGAGATTTGGAGCTATTTTGGCCCTTAATCAAGGATTGTCAAACCAAGGTTGAAAATATGCACTTTTGTCGACTTTTTCAGAGGTGAAATTTGAAAGTGGATTTAGGTACCCATTTCAATAAACAAGAGTACATGCTAACATTCGCGACATTCCAATCTATTTCACTCCCTTTAAGTGCAACCTTAGGGAAAGCGCATGATAAAGTTTCTCGTTTAACCAATTTCCTAGAATTGAAATATGATCATATATTTAGATGCCCATTTGGTAGATAAGAGTGCATGCCAAATTTAGTGATGTTCAAAGCTCTTTTTCCCTCCTTTAAGCCAAACCTTAGTGAAACCACATGACGGACTCTCACTTTTCACCAAATTCCCAGAATTGAAATTTGGTCATATATTTGGATGTCTGTTTGATATACAAGCGTGCACACCAAATTTTGCAATGTTTCGAGCTATTTTGACCCGCTTTAAGCTGAACTCGAGTGAAAATGCATGACGTAGTTTCACTTTTGACAATTTTCTCGCAATTAAAATTTGATCATAGATTTGGATGCCCATTTGATACACAAGCATGCACTCCAACTTTCGTGACGTTTCGAGATATTTTCCCCATTTAACCCCATCCTTTGTGAAAGCGCAAGGCGAAGTTTCAAGTTTTTATAAATTTCTCTGAATTAAAATTTGATCATATCTTTTGATGCGCATTTGGATGATAAGTGTGCACACCAACATTCAAGATGTTCAGAGTTATTTTTAGCTCCTTTAAGCCAAACCCTAACAAAACTGTACGATGGAGTTTCACTTTTGATGTACTTCTTAGAATGGAAACTTGATCATAGATTTGGATGCCCATTGGATAAACAATCATGCATGCCAAATTCTACAATGTTTCGAGCAATTATTTTGACTCCTTTTAATCCCAACCATAGTGAAACCACACGACAGAGTTTCACTTCTGAGCAGTTTCTTAGAATTGAAATTTGCTCAGAGATTTGGATGTCCATTTGATAGACAAGCTTGCACATGAACTTTCACGATGTTGCAAAATATTTTCACCCAGTTTAAGCCCAAGCTTAGCAAAACGATGCAAGGGAGTTTTACTTTTGACCAAATGATTAGAATTAAAATCTGATCGTAGATTTATCTGTGCATTTGGTAGATAAGAGTGCATGCCAACTTTCACGATGTTTGAAGCTAGTTTGGTCGTTATTCAACGCTGGTCAAGCAAAGCTCTACGAGATCATTTTTTCGACTTTCTCATAATTGAAATTTGAAAGAGAATTTGCATACCCATTTGAGAGATAACCATGAATACACACCTTAAGGGGATTTCAAGCTATTTTCGACCTTGGTCAAACTTGGTCAAACCAAGGCCTAAAAGGTTGCACTTTTTTCCAATTTCTTAGAAATCAAATTTAAAAGTAGATTTAGATACACATTTAAGAGGCACACATAAAAACATGCACAAGAGAGTTTCACTTTTAACCAATTTCTTGGAATTAAAATTTAATCATATATTTAAATGCGCATTTGAAAAATAAGAGTGCATGCCAACTTTCACGATGTTGAGAGCTATTTTCAGGATCTTTAATCCAAACCGTAACAAAACTGCACGATGCAGTCTAAGCTTTGACCAAATTCTCAGAATTGAAACCTGGTCATATGTTTGGAAGAATTTTTTATTGACAAGCATGCATGCCATTTTTCACAACGTTTTGAGCAATTTTGGCCCCCTTTAAGCACAACCGTATCGAAACCACACGATGGAATTTCATTTTCGAGCAGTTTCTTAGAATTTAAATTTGATCATAAATTTGGATTCCCATTTGATGAACAAGCGTGCATGCAAACTTTTGAGACATTCCAATATATTTTCACCCCCTTTAAGCCCAACCTTAGAAAAACTACACAACGGAGTTTCACGTTTGGCAAATTTCTCAAAATTAAAATTTAATTGTAGATTTATCGGTGCATTTGGTAGATAAGAGTGCATTCTAACTTTCA
The DNA here is from genome assembly GCA_001517045.1 of Pseudotsuga menziesii. Lineage (NCBI taxonomy): Eukaryota > Viridiplantae > Streptophyta > Pinopsida > Pinales > Pinaceae > Pseudotsuga > Pseudotsuga menziesii. The sequence goes on from LPNX011064453.1 coordinate 15,049, forward strand.
TGATGTTTGGAGTCTATTTTGGTTGTTATTCAAGGTTGGTCAAGTAAAGGTCTAAAAGATGTTATTTTTTCAGCTTTCTTGTAATCGAAATTTGAAAGAGAATTTAGGTACCCATTTGAGAGATAACCATGCATACAAACTTTCAAGGGATTTCGAGCTATTTTGGACCTTAGGCAAACTTGGTGAAACCAAGGCCTAAAATGTTGTATTTGTTTCCAATTTCTCAAAGCCATTTCCCCCTCCTTTAAGCCAAACCTTAGCAAAATCGAATGATGGAGATTCACTTTTGACCAAATTCTTGAAATTGAAATTTGATCATAGATTTGAATGCCCGTTTGATATAGAAATGTGCACGCTAACTTGTGCAATGGTCCGAGCTATTTGGACCCCTTCGAGCCCAACTCTAGCAAAAATGAACGACGGAGTTTCACTTCTGACTAATTTCTCAGAATTGAAATTTCATCATAGATTTGGATGCCCGTTTGATAGATAACCGTGCACTCCAACTTTCGTGATGTTTTGAGCCATTTTCACCCCTTATAACCCCAATCCTAGCGAAACTGCATGACGGAGTTTCATTCTTGACAAAAATGTCAGAATTAAAATTTGATCATAGAATTAGATGTGCATTTGCAAGATAAGAGTCCATGCCAACTTTCATGATGTTCAGAGTTATTTTCGACTCCTTTAAGCCAAACCCCAAAAAAACCGCACGATGGAGTTTCGCTTTTGACCAACTTCTAAGAATTGAAACTTGATCATAGATTTGGATATCCATTAGATAAAAAAGCATGCACACCAACTTTCGTAGCATTCCAATCTATTTTGACCACCTTTAAGCCCAACCCTAGTGAAAACGCAAGACGAAGTTTCACTTTTGAGCAGTTTCTTATAATCGAAATTTGATCATAGATTTGAATGTCCATTTGATAGACAAGCTTGCAGGTTAAATTTCAAGACGTTCCAAAATATTTCACCCCCTTTAATCCCAACCTTAGCAAAACCATAGAACATAGTTTCACTTTTGACTAATTTCCCAGAATTAAAATTTGATCATAGATTTATCTTAGCATTTGGTAGATAACAGTCACGGGGACTTCACTTAGTGAACCTCTCACATAGCACGTGCGATCATGGGATATTAATGAATACCCTTAATTTCCAGAGATATTGACCCAAATTTTTTTTGTTGAAACCCCCTCCCAATACTTAAAACCTCCTCCCCAACCCTTTTTATACCTCAATCCTTATAAACCACCCTACCCACCCCCACCTTAAACCCCTCATCCCCCCTAATACCTATAATATATTGGTTCAATTTTTGATTATTTTAAAACCCACAATATGAACTAACGTGATAGGATATTGGTCAAAAAGTGAAGCCCCCATGATAACAGTGCACACCAATTTCGGTAAGAGAATTTAGGTACCCATTTGAGAGATAACCATGCCTACACACTTTCGGGGGATTTCGAGCTAGTTTGGACCTTGGTCAAACCTGGTCAAACCAAGGCCTAAAAGGTTGCACTTTTTTCCAATTTCTTAGAAATCAAATTTAAAAGTAGATTTAGATACCCATTTAAGAGGCACACATAAAAACGTGCACGACGGAGTTTCACTTTTAACCAATTTCTTGGAGTTAAAATTTAATAATAGATTTAAATGTGCATTTGGAGAATAAGAGTGCATGCCAACTTTCATGATGTTGAGAGCTATTTTCAGCATCTTTAAGCCAAACCATAACAAAACTGCATGATGCAGTCTCAGCTTTGACCAAATTCTCAGAATTGAATCCTGATCAAATGTTTGGATGAATGTTGGATAGACAAGCATGCACGCCAACTTTTGTGATGTTTCGAGCTATTTCGACCCCCTTTAAGCCCAACCCTATCGAAACCGCACGACATAGTTTCACTTTCGAGCAGTTTTGTAGAATTTAAATTTGATCATAAATTTCGATACCCATTTGATGAACAAGCTTGTAAGGCAAACTTTTGAGACATTCCAAAATATTTTCACCCTATTTAAGCCCAACCTTAGCAAAACCCCACAATGGAGTTTCACGTTTGACTAATTTCTCAAAATTAAAATCTAATCGTAGATTTATCGGCGCATTTGGTAGATAAGAGTGCATGCTAAATTTCATGATGTTCGGAGCTATTTTGGTCGTTATTCAAGGTTGGTCAAGTAAAGGTCTAAGAGATTTTATTTTTTCATCTTTCTTGTAATTGAAATTTGAAAGAGAATTTAGGTACACATTTGAGAGATAACCATGCATACAAACTTTCAGTAGATTTTGAGCTATTTGGACCTTAGGAAAACTTGGTGAAACCAAGCCTAAAAGGTTGTATTTAACCAAAAACTTAGTGAAATCGAATGGTGGAGTTTCACTTTTGACCAAATTCTCGGAGTTGAAATTTGATCATAGATTTGGATGCCGATTTCATATAAAAACGTGCACGCCAACTTTTGCAATGGTCCGAGCTATTTGGACCCCTTCGAGCCCAACTCTAGCGAAAATGAACGACGAAGTTTCACTTCTAACTAATTTCTCATAATTGAAATTTGATCATAGATTTGGATGCCCATTTGATAGATAACCGTGCACTCCAAATTTCACAATGTTTTGAGCTATTTTCACCCCCTGTAACCCCAATCTTAGCGAAACCGCATGACAGAGTTTCACTCTTGACAAATTTAATGAAATTAAAATTTGATCATAGATTTAGATGTGCATTTTCAAGATAAGAGTGCACGCCAACTTTCATGATGTTCAGAGTTATTTTCGACTCCTTTAAGCCAAAACCCAACAAAACAACATCATGGAGTTTTGCTTTTGACCAACTTCTAAGAATTGAAACTTGATCACAGATTTGGATGTTCATTAGATAAACAAGCATGCACACCAACTTTCGCAATGTTCCATGCTATTTTGACCACCTTTAAGCCCAACCCTAGCGAAATAGCATCACAAAGTTTCACTTTTGAGCAGTTTCTTATAATTTAAATTTGATCATAGATTTGAATGTCCATTTGATAGACAAGCGTGCAGGCAAAATTTCAAGATGTTTCGAAATATTTCACCCCCCTTAATCCCAACCTCAGCAAAACCATACAACAGAGTTTCGCTTTTGACTAATTTCTCAGAATTAAAATTTGATCATAGATTAATCTTAGCATTTGGTAGATAACAGTGCACACCAATTTCCACGATGTTCAAATTTATTTTGGTCATTATTCAAGGTTTGTCAAGCAAAGGTATAAGAGATGCTATTTTTTCGACTTTGTTGTAAGTGAAATTTGAAAGAGAATTTAGGTACTTATTTGAGAGATAACCATGCAAACACACTTTCACGGGATTTCAAGCTATTTTGGACCTTGGTCAAACTTGGTCAAACCAAGGCCTAAAAGGTTGCACTTTTTTCCAATTTCTTACAAATCAAATTTAAAAGTAGATTTAGATACCCATTTAACAGGCACACATAAAAACATGCACGATGGAGTTTCACTTTTAACCAATTTCTTGGAATTAAAATTTAATCATATATTTTAATGCCCATTTGGAAAATAAGAGTGCATGCCAACTTTCACGATGTTGAGAGCTATTTTCGACATATTTAAGCCAACCCCTAACAAAACTGCATGATGCAGTCTCAGCTTTGAACAAATTATCAGAATTGAAACCTGATCATATGTTTGGATGCATATTGGATACATAACCATGCATGCCATTTTTCATAACGTTTTGAGCTATTTTTCCCCCTTTTAAGCCCAACCTTGTCGAAACCGCACGATGGAGTTTCACTTTCGAGCAGTTTCTTAGAATTTAAATTTGATCATAAATTTGGATGCCCATTTGATGAACAAGCATGCATGCAAACGTTTGAGACATTCCAAAATATTTTCATCCCCTTTAAGCCCAACCTTAGCAAAACCGCACAATAGAGTTTCATGTTTGACTAATTTCTCAAAATTAAAATTTAATCGTAGATTTATCGGCGCATTTGGTAGATAAGAGTGCATGCTAAATTTCATGATGTTCAGACCTTTTTTGGTTGTTATTTAAGGTTGGTCAAGTAAAGGTCTAAGAGATGTTATTTTTTCGGCTTTCTTGTAATTGAAATTGGAAGGAGAATTTAGGTACACATTTGAGAGATAACCATGCATACAAACTTTCAGGGGATTTCGAGCTATTTTGGACCTTAGGCAAACTTGGTGAAACCAAGCCCTAAAAGGTTGTATTTGTTTCCAATTTCTCAAAGCTATTTTCTCCTCCTTTAAGCCAAACCTTAGCGAAATCGAATGACAGAGTTTCACTTTTGACCAAATTCTCAGAGTTGAAATTTGATCATAGATTTGGATGTCCGTTTGATATAAAAAAGTGCATGCCAACTTGTGTAATGGTTTGAGCTATTTGGACCCCTTCGAGCCCAACTCTAGTGAAAATGAACGGTGTAGTTTCACTTTTGACTAATTTCTAAGAATTAAAATTTGATCATAGATTTGGATTCCCGTGCACTCTGACTTTCGCAACGTTTTGAGCTATTTTCACCCCTTGTAACCGCAATCTTAGCGAAACCGCATGACGAAGTTTCACTCTTGACAGAAATCTCAGAATTAAAATTTCATCATAGATTTAGATGTGCATTTGCAAGATAAGAGCGCACGCCAACTTTCATGATGTTTAGATTTATTTTCGACTCCTTTAATCCAAACCCTAACAAAACCACACAATGGAGTATCGCTTTTGACCAACTTCTAAGAATTGAAACTTGATCATAGATTTGGATGCCCATTAGATAAACAAGCATGCATGCCAACTTTCACAACGTTTCGAGCTATTTTGACCACCTTTAGGCCCAACATTTTAGGCCTAAAATGTTGTATTTGTTTCCAATTTCTCAAAGCCATTTCCCCCTCCTTTAAGCCAAACCTTAGCGAAATCGAATGATGGAGATTCACTTTTGACCAAATTCTTGAAATTGAAATTTGATCATAGATTTGAATGCCCGTTTGATATAGAAATGTGCATGCTAACTTGTGCATTGGTCCGAGCTATTTGGACCCCTTCGAGCCCAACTCTAGCAAAAATGAACGATGGAGTTTCACTTCTGACTAATTTCTCAGAATTGAAATTTCATCATAGATTTGGATGCCCATTTGATAGATAACCGTGCACTCCGAATTTCGTGATGTTTTGAGCTATTTTCACCCCTTATAACCCCAATCCTAGCAAAACTGCATGACAGAGTTTCTTTCTTGACAAAAATGTCAGAATTAAAATTTGATCATAGAATTAGATGTGCATTTGCAAGATAAGAGTCCATGCCAACTTTCATGATGTTCAGAGTTATTTTCGACTCCTTTAAGCCAAACCCCAAAAAAACCGCACAATGGAGTTTCGCTTTTGACCAACTTCTAAGAATTGAAACTTGATCATAGATTTGGATGTCCATTAGATAAAAAAGCATGCAAACCAACTTTCGCAGCGTTCCAAGCTATTTTGACCACCTTTAAGCCCAACCCTAGCGAAAACGCAAGACGAAGTTTCACTTTTGAGCAGTTTCTTATAATTGAAATTTGATCATAGATTTGAATGTCCATTTGATAGAAAAGCTTGCAGGTTAAATTTCAAAACGTTCCAAAATATTTCAAACCCCCTTTAATCCCAACCTTAGCAAAACCATACAACAGAGTTTCACTTTTGACTAATTTCCCAGAATTAAAATTTGATCGTAGATTTATCTTAGAATTTGGTAGATAACAGTCACGGGGACTTCACTTAGTGAACCTCTCACATAGCACGTGCGATCATGGGATATTAAAGAATACCCTTAATTTCCAGAGATATTGACCCAAATGTTTTTTGTTGAAACCCCCTCCCAATACTTAAAACCTCCTCCCCAACCCTTTTTATACCTCAATCCTTATAAACCACCCTACCCACCCCCACCTTAAACCCCTCATCCCCCCTAATACCTATAATATATTGGTTCAATTTTTGATTATTTTAAAACCCACAATATGAACTAACGTGATAGGATATTGGTCAAAAAGTGAAGCCCCCATGATAACAGTGCACACCAATTTCGGTAAGAGAATTTAGGTACCCATTTGAGAGATAACCATGCCTACACACTTTCAGGGGATTTCGAGCTAGTTTGGACCTTGGTCAAACTTGGTCAAACCAAGGCCTAAAAGGTTGCACTTTTTTCCAATTTCTCAGAAATCAAATTTAAAAGTAGATTTAGATACCCATTTAAGAGGCACACATAAAAACGTGCACGACGGAGTTTCACTTTTAACCAATTTGTTGGAGTTAAAATTTAATAATAGATTTAAATGTGCATTTGGAGAATAAGAGTGCATGCCAACTTTCACGATGTTGAGAGCTATTTTCAGCATCTTTAAGCCAAACCATAACAAAACTGCATGATGCAGTCTCAGCTTTGACCAAATTCTCAGAATTGAAACCTGATCAAATGTTTGGATGAATGTTGGATAGACAAGCATGCACGCCAACTTTTGTGATGTTTCGAGCTATTTCGACCCCCTTTAATCCCAACCCTATCGAAACCGCAGGACATAGTTTCACTTTCGAGCAGTTTCGTAGAATTTAAATTTGATCATAAATTTCGATGCCCATTTGATGAACAAGCTTGCGCAGCAAACTTTTGAGACATTCCAAAATATTTTCACCCTCTTTAAGCCCAACCTTAGCAAAACCCCACAATGGAGTTTCACGTTTGACTAATTTCTCAAAATTAAAATTTAATCATAGATTTATCGTCGCATTTCGTAGATAAGAGTGCATGCTAACTTTCATGATTTTCGGAGCTATTTTGGTCGTTATTCAAGGTTGGTCAAGTAAAGGTCTAAGAGATGTAATTTTTTCATCTTTCTTGTAATTGAAATTTGAAAGAGAATTTAGGTACACATTTGAGAGATAACCATGCATACAAACTTTCAGGAGATTTTGAGCTATTTGGACCTTAGGAAAACTTGGTGAAACCAAGCCTAAAAGGTTGTATTTAACCCAAAACTTGGTGAAATCGAATGGTGGAGTTTCACTTTTGACCAAATTCTCGGAGTTGAAATTTGATCATAGATTTGGATGCCGATTTCACATAAAAACGTGCACTCCAACTTTTGCAATGGTCCGAGCTATTTGGACCCCTTCGAGCCCAACTCTAGTGAAAATGAACGATGAAGTTTCACTTCTAACTAATTTCTCATAATTGAAATTTGATCATAGATTTGGATGCCCATTTGATAGATAACCGTGCACTCCAAATTTCACAATGTTTTGAGCTATTTTCACCCCCTGTAACCCCAATCTTAGCGAAACCGCATGACAGAGTTTCACTCTTGACAAATTTATTGAAATTAAAATTTGATCATAGATTTAGATGTGCATTTTCAAGATAAGAGTGCACGCCAACTTTCATGATGTTCAGAGTTATTTTCGACGCCTTTAAGCCAAAACCCAACAAAACCACATGATGGAGTTTTGCTTTTGACCAACTTCTAAGAAGTGAAACTTGATCACAGATTTGGATGTCCATTAGATAAACAAGCATGCACACCAACTTTCGCAATGTTCCATGCTATTTTGACCACCTTTAAGCCCAACCCTAGCGAAAAAGCATGAGAAAGTTTCACTTTTGAGCAGTTTCTTATAATTTAAATTTGATCATAGATTTGAATGTCCATTTGATAGACAAGCGTGCAGGAAAAATTTCAAGATGTTTTGAAATATTTCACCCCCTTTAATCCCAACCTCAGCAAAACCATACAACAGAGTTTCGCTTTTGACTAATTTCTCAAAATTAAAATTTGATCGTGGATTAATCTTAGCATTTGGTAGATAACAGTGCACACCAATTTCCATGATGTTCGAATTTATTTTGGTCATTATTCAAGGTTTGTCAAGCAAAGGTCTAAGAGATGCTATTTTTTCGACTTTGTTGTAGGTGAAATTTGAAAGAGAATTTAGGTACTTATTTGAGAGATAACCATGCAAACACAATTTCAGGGGATTTCAAGCTATTTTGGACCCTGGTCAAACTTGGTCAAACCAAGGCCTAAAGGGTTGCACTTTTTTCCAATTACTTACAAATCAAATTTAAAAGTAGATTTAGATACCCATTTAAGAGGCACACATAAAAACATGCACGACAGAGTTTCACTTTTAACCAATTTCTTGGAATTAAAATTTAATCATAGATTTTAATGCCCATTTGGAAAATAAGAGTGCATGCCAACTTTCACGATGTTGAGAGCTATTTTCGGCATCTTTAAGCCAACCCATAACAAAACTGCACGATGCAGTCTCAGCTTTGACCAAATTCTCAGAATTGAAACCTGATCATATGTTTGAATGCATATTGGATACATAAGCATGCATGCCATTTTTCATAACGTTTTGAGCTATTTTTCCCCCTTTTAAGCCCAACCCTGTTGAAACCGCACGATGGTGTTTCACTTTCGAGCAGTTTCTTAGAATTTAAATTTGATCATAAATTTGGATGCCCATTTGACGAACAAGCATGCATGCAAACGTTTGAGACATTCCAAAATATTTTCACCCCCTTTAAGCCCAACCTTAGCAAAACCACACAATGGAGTTTCACGTTTGACTAATTTCTCAAAATTAAAATTTAATCGTAGATTTATCGGCGCATTTGGTAGATAAGAGTGCATGCTAACTTTCATGATGTTCAGACCTATTTTGGTTGTTATTTAAGGTTGGTCAAGTAAAGGTCTAAGAGATGTTATTTTTTCGGCTTTCTTGTAATTGAAATTGGAAGGAGAATTTAGGTACACATTTGAGAGATAACCATGCATACAAACTTTCAGGGGATTTTGAGCTATTTTGGACCTTAGGTAAACTTGGTGAAACCAAGCCCTAAAAGGTTGTATTTGTTTCCAATTTCTCAAAGCTATTTTCTCCTCCTTTAAGCCAAACCTTAGTGAAATCGAATGATGGAGTTTCACTTTTGACCAAATTCTCAGAGTTGAAATTTGATCATAGATTTGGATGCCCGTTTGATATAAAAAAGTGCATGCCAACTTGTGTAATGGTCTGAGCTATTTGGACCCCTTCGAGCCCAACTATAGTGAAAATGAACGGTGTAGTTTCACTTTTGACTAATTTCTAAGAATTAAACTTTGATCATAGATTTGGATGCCCGTGCACTCCAACTTTCGCAACGTTTTGAGCTATTTTCACCCCTTCTAACTGCAATCTTAGCGAAACCGCATGACGGAGTTTCACTCTTGACAGAAATCTCAGAATTAAAATTTGATCATAGATTTAGATGTGCATTTGCAAGATAAGAGTGCACGCCAACTTTCATGATGTTCAGAGCTATTTTCGACTCCTTTAAGCCAAACCCTAACAAAACCACACGATGGAGTATCGCTTTTGACCAACTTCTAAGAATTGAAACTTCATCATAGATTTGGATTCCCATTAGATAAACAAGCATGCATGCCAACTTTCGCAACGTTCCAAGCTATTTTGACCACCTTTAAGCCCAACCCTAGCGAAAACGCATGACGAAGATTCACTTTTGAGCAGTTTCTTGTACTTGAAATTTGATCATAGATTTGAATGTCCATTTGATCGATAAGCGTGCAAGCAAAATTTCGAGACATTCCAAAATATTTCACCCCCTTTAATCCCAACCTCAGCAAAACCATACAATAGAGTTTCACTTTTGACTAATTTCTCAGAATTAAAGTTTGATCGTAGATTTATCTTAGCATTTGGTAGATAACAGTGCACACCAATTTCCATGATGTTTGAATTTATTTTGGTCATTAGTCAAGGTTGGTCAAGCAAAGGTCTAAGAGATGCTATTTTTTTTACTTTCTTGTAAGTGAAATTTGAAAGAGAATTTAGGTACCCATTTGAGAGATAACCATGCATACACACTTTCGGTGGATCTTGACCTATTTTGGACCTTGGTCAAACTTGGTCAAAAGCAAGGCCTAAAAGGTTGCACTTTTTTCCAATTTCTTAGAAATCAAATTCAAAAGTAGATTTAGATACCCATTTAAGAGGCACACATAAAAACGTGCACAACTGAGTTTCACTTTTAAGCAATTTCTTGGAATTAAAATTTAATCATAGTTAAGAGGTATTTCACGATGTTGAGAGTTATTTTCGGCATCTTTAAGACAAACCATAACAAAACTGCATGATGTAGTCTCAGCTTTGACCAAATTCTCAGAAATGAAAGCTGATGATATGTTTGGATGCATATTGGATAGACAAGCATGCATGCCAACTTTCATGATGTTTCGGGCTATTTTGACCCCCTTTAAGCCCTACCTTGTCAAAACCGCACAACGAAGTTTCACTTTTGAGCAGTTTCTTAGAATTTAAATTTGATCATAAATTTGATGCCCATTTGATGAACAAGCGTACATGCAAAATTTTGAGACATTCCAAAATATTTTCACCCCCTTTAAGCCCAACCTTAGCAAAACTGCACAACGGAGTTTCACGTTTGACTAATTTCTCAAAATTAAAATTTAATCGTATATTTATTGGCGCATTTGGTAGATAAGACTGCATGCTAACTTTCATGATGTTTGGATCTATTTTGGTCGTTATTCAAGGTTAGTCAAGTAAAGGTCTAAGATATGTTATTTTTTCAGCTTTCTTGTAATTGAAATTTGAAAGAGAATTTAGGTACCCATTTGAGAGATAACCATGCATACAAGCTTTCAAGGGATTTCGAGTTGTTTTGGACCTTAGGCAGACTTGGTGAAACCAAGTCCTAAAAGGTTGTATTTGTTTCTTATTTCTCAAAGCCATTTTCCCCTCCTTTAAGCCAAAACTTAGCGAAATCGAATGACGGAGTTTCACTTTTGACCAAATTCTTGGGGTTGAAATTTGATCATAGATTTGGATGCCCGTTTAATATAAAAACATGCATGCCAACTTTTGCAATGGTCCAAGCTATTTGGAGCCCTTTGAGTCCAACTCTAGCAAAATTGAACGATGGAGTTTCACTTCTGACGAATTTCTCAAATTGAAATTTGATCATAGATTTGGATGCCCGTTTGATAGATAATCGTGCACTCCAATTTTCGCGACATTTGAGCTATTTTCACCCCTTGTAACCCCAATCTTAGCAAAACCGCATGACAGAGTTTCACTCTTGACAAATTTCTCGAAATTAAAATTTGATCATAGATTTAGATGTGCATTAGGAATATAAGAGTGCACACAAACTTTCATAATGTTCAGAGTTATTTTCGACTCCTTTAAGCCAAACCCTAACAAAACCACACGATGGAGTTTCACTTTTGACCAACTTCTAAGAATTGAAACTTGATCATAGATTTGGATTCCCATTAGATAAACAAGTATGCACGCCAACTTTCACAACGTCCCAACTATTTTCACCACCTTTAAGCCCAACCCTAGTGAAAAAGCATGACGAAGTTTCACTTTTGAGAAGTTTTGTATAATTGAAATTTGATCATAGATTTGAATGCCCATTTGATAGACAAGAGTGCACGTGAAATTCTGAGACATTCCAAAATATTTCACCCCCTTTAATACCAACCTCAACAAAACCATACAACAGAGTTTCACTTTTGTCTAATTTCTCAGAATTAAAATTTGATCATAGATTTATCTTAGCATTTGGTAGATAACAGTGCACACCAACTTTCACCATGTTTGAAGTTATTTTGGTCATTATTCAAGGTTGGTAAAGCAAAGGTCTAAGAGATGTTATTTTTTCAAATTTCTTGTAAGTGAAATTTGAAAGAGAATTTAGGTACCCATTTGAGAGATAACCCTGCATACACAATTTTAGGGGATTTCGATCTATTTTGGACCTTGGTCAAACTTGGTCAAATCAAGTCCTAAAAGGTTGCACTTTTTCCCAATTTTTAGAAATCAAATTTAAAAGTAGATTTAGATACCCATTTAAGAGGCACACATAAAAACATCCACAACGAAGTTTCACTTTTAACCAATTTCTTGGAATTAAAATTTAATCATTGATTTAAATGCGCATTTGGAAGATAAGAGTGCATGCCAATGTTAACGATGTTGAGAGCTATTTTTGGCATCTTTAAGCGAAACCCTAACAAAACTGCAAGATGTAGTCTCAGCTTTGACCAAATTCTCAGAATTGAAACCTGATAATAGGTTTGGATGCATATTGGATAGAAAAGCATGTACGCCAACTTTCGCGACGTTTCGAGCTATTTTGATCCACTTTAAGCCCAACCCTGTCGAAACCGCATGAAGCAGTTTCACTTTCGAGCAGTTTCTTAGAATTTAAATTTGATCATATATTTGGATGCCAATTTGATGAACAAGCATGCATGCAAACTTCTGAGACATTCCAAAATATTTTCTCCCGCTTTAAGACCAACCATAGCAAAACCACACAACGGAGTTTCACCTTTGACTAATTTCTCAAAATTAAAATTTAATTGTAGATTTATCGGCCCATTTGGTAGATAAGAGTGCATGCTAACTTTCATGATGTTTGGAGCTATTTTGGTCGTTATTCAAGGTTGGTTAAGTAAAGGTCTAAGAGATATTATTTTTCCGGCTTTCTTGTCATTGAAATTTGAAAGAGAATTTAGGTAACCATTTGAGGTCTAACCATGCATACAAACGTTTCGAGCTATTTCACTCCCTTTAAGTGCAACCTTAGCAAAAGCGCATGATAAAGTTTCTCGTTTGACCAACTTCATAGAATTGAAATATGATCATATATTTAGATTCCCATTTGGTAGATAAGACTGCATGCCAAATTTAGTGATTTTTAGATCTCTTTTTCCCTCCTTTAAGGCAAACCTTAGAAAAACCGCATGACGGAGTTTCCATTTTGACCAAATTCCCAGAATTGAAATTTGATCATTGATTTGGATACTTGTTTGATGTACAAGCATGCACACCAAATTTTGTAATGTTTCGAGCTATTTGAACCCGCTTTAAGCTGAACTATAGCAAAAATGCACAACGAAGTTTCACTTTTGACAATTTTCTTGCAATTGAAATTTGATCATAGATTTGGATGCCCATTTGGTAGAAAAGCATGCATTGCAACTTTCTCTACTTTTCGAGCTATTTTCACCCCCTTTAACCCCAACCTTTGTGAAACCGCACGATAGAGTTTCACTTTTTACAAATTTATCGAAATTAAAATTTGATCATATCTTTTGATGCACATTTTGATGATAAGTGTGCATGCCAACTTTCACGATGTTTAGAGTTACTTTCAGCTCCTTTAAGCCAAACCCTAACAAAACTGTACGATGGAGGTTCACTTTTGACGTACTTCTTAGAATGGAAACTTGATCATAGATTTGGATGCCCATTGGATAAACAATCATGCACGCAAATTTTTTCAACGTTGCGAGCTATTATTTTGACCCCTTTTAAGCCCAACACTAGTGAAACCACACGACAGAGTTTCACTTTTGAGCAGTGTCTTAGAATTGAAATTTGCTCACAGATTTAGATGTCCATTTGATAGACAAGCTTGCACATAAAAATTTCACAACATTGCGAAATAGTTTCACCTGCTTTAAGCCCAACCTTAGCAAAAATGTGCAACGGAGTTTCACATTTGACTAATTTCTCAAAATTAAAATTTAATCGTATGTTTAGCATTGCATTTGGTAGATAAGAGTGCGTGCTAACTTTCATGATGTTCGGAGCTATTTTGGTCGTTATTCAAGGTTGGTCAAGTAAAGGTCTAAGAGATGTTATTTTTTCAGTTTTCTTGTAATTGAAATTTGAAAGAGAATTTAAGTAACCATTTGAGAGATAAACATGTATACAAACTTTCAAGGGATTTCGCGCTATTTTGGACCATAGGCAAACTTGGTGAAACCAAGGCCTAAAAGGTTGCATTTGTTTCCAACATGTATACAAACTTTCAAGGGATTTCACGCTATTTTGGACCATAGGCAAACTTGGTGAAACCAAGGCCTAAAAGGTTGCATTTGTTTCCAATTTCTCAGCCATTTTCCCCTCCTTTAAGCCAAACCTTATCAAAATCAAATGATGGAGTTTCACTTTTGACCAAATTCTCGGTGTTGAAATTTGATCATAGATTTGGATGCCCATTTGATATAAAAATGTGCACGCCAACTTTTGCAATGGTCCGAGCTATTTGGGACCCTTCAAGCCCAACTCTAGCAAAAATGCACGACGGAGTTTCACTTCTGACCAATTTCTCAGAATTGAAATTTGATCATAGAAGTTTGGATGCCCGTTTGATAGATAACCATGCACTCCAACATTCACAACGTTTTGAGCTATTTTCTCCCCCGTTAACCCTAAACTTAGCGAAAACACATGACAGAGTTTCACTCTTGACCAATTTCTTAGAATTAAAATTTGATCATAGATTTAAATGTGCATTTCGAAGATAAGAGTGCACACCAACTTTCATGATGTTCATAGTTATTTTCGACTCCTTTAAGCCAAACCCTAACAAAACCGCACGATGGAGTTTCACTTTGGACCAATTTCTAAGAATTGAATCTTGATCATAGATTTGGATGCCCATTAGATAAACAAGCATGCACGCCAATTTTTGCAATGTTCCAAGCTATTTTGACCACCTTTAAGCCCAACCCTAGCGAAAACGTATGATGAAGTTTCACTTTTGACTAGTTTCTTATAATTGAAATTTGATCATAGATTTGAATGCCCATTTGGTAGACAAACATGCACGCAGAATTTTGAGACATTCCAAAATATTTCACCCCCTTTAATCCTAACCTCATCTAAACCATACAACAGAGTTTCACTTTTGACTAATTTCTAAGAATTAAAATTTGATCGTAGATTTATCTTAACATTTGGTAGATAACAGTGCACACCAACTTTCATGATGTTTGAAGTTATTTTGGTTGTTATTAAAGGTTGGTCAAGCAAAGGTCTAAGAGATGGTATTTTTTTGACTTTCTTGTAATTGAAATTTCAAAGAGAATTTAGATACCCATTTGAGAGATAACCATGCATACACACTTTTAGGGGATTTCGAGCTATTTTGGACCTTGGTTAAACTTGGTGAAAGCAAGGCCTAAAAGGTTGTACTTTTTTCCAATTTCTTAGAAATCAAATTTAAAAGTAGATTTAGATGCCCATTTAAGAGGCACACATATTTTTGCGAATTTCGAGTTATTTCGGTACTTAGTTAAGGTTGGTCAAACCAAGTTCTAAGAAATGCATTTTTCTTGACTTTCTCGATATTGAAATTTCAAACTGTATTTAGGTATCCATTTGAGAGATAATCCCTACATGCAGAGTTTTTTGGGATTGCGATCCTTTTTGGACCTCGATCAAACTTTGTCAAACCAAGGCCTAAAACTTTGCATTTTTCCCGTTTTCTTAAAATACAAATTTTGAAGTAGATTTAGATACCCATTTCAAAGATAGGCATGGACACTTACTTTTATGCAATTTGGAGCTATTTTGGCCCTCATTCAAGGATGGTCAAACAAAAGCTGAAAAGATGCACTTTTCTTGTCTTTTTAAGAAGTGAAATTTGAAAGTAGATTTATGTACCCATTTCAATAAACAAGCGTACACGCTAACTTTCGCGTCGTTCTGAGCTATTTCACTCCCTTTAAGTGCAACCTTAGCAAAAGAGCACGATAAAGCTTCTCTTTTGACCAATTTCTTAGAATTGAAATATGATCATAGATTTAGATGCCCATTTGGTAGATAAGAATGCATGACAAATTTAGTGATGTTCAGAGCTCTTTTTCCTTCCTTTAAGCCAAACCTTAGAGAAACCGCATGATGGAGTTTCACTTTTGACTAAATATCCATAATCGAAATTTGATCATAGATTTGGATGCCCGGTTGATATACAAGCATGCACGCCAAATTTTGCAATGTTTCCAGCTATTTGGACTCGCTTTAAGCCGAACTCTAGCGAAAATGCACGACGAAGTTTCACTTTTGACAATTTTCTCGCAATTGAAATTTGATCATAGATTTAGATGCCCATTTTGTAGACAAGTGGGCACTCCAACTTTTGCGACATTCCAAGCTATTTTCACCCCCTTTAACCCAAACCTTTGCGAAACCGCACAACGGAGTTTCACTTTTTACAAATTTCTCGCAATTAAAATTTGATCATTTATTTTTGATGCGCATTTGGATGATAAGTGTGCACTCCAACTTTCACAATGTTCATAGTTATTTTCAGCTCCTTTAAGCCAAACCCTAAAAAAATTGTACGATCGAGTTTCACTTTTGACGTACTTCTTAGAATAGAAAATTGATTATAGATTTGGATGCCCATTGGATAAACAATCATCCACGCCAAATTTTGCAATGTCTCGAGCTATTATTTTGACCTCTTTTAAGCCCAACCATAGTGAAACCACACGACAGAGTTTCACTTTTGAGCAGTTTCTTAGAATTCAAATTTGCCCATACTTGGTCAAAAAAAGGCCTAAAATCTTGCACTTTTTGTAATGTTCCAAGCTATTTTGACCATATTTAATGCCAACCCTATCGAAAATGCATGACAAAGTTTCACTTTTGAGCAGTTTCTTATAATTGAAATTTGATCATAGATTTATTTTCGACTCCTTTAAGCCAAACTCTAACAACAGAGTTTCACTTTTGACGAATTTCTCATAATTAAAATTTGATCATAGATTTATCTTAGCCTTTAGTAGATAACAGTGCACACCAACTTTCAAGATGTTCGAAATTATTTTGGTCATTATTCAAGGTTGGTCGAGCAAAGGTCTAAGAGATGCTATTTTTTCGACTTCCTTGTAAGTGAAATTTGAAAGAGAATTTAGGTACCCATTTAAGAGATAACCATGCATACACACTTTCAGGGGATTTGGAGCTATTTTGGACCTTGGTCAAACTTGCTCAAACCAAGGCCTAAAAGGTTGCACTTTTTTCCAATTTATTAGAAATCAAATTTAAAAGTAGATTTAGATACCCATTTAAGAGGCACACATAAAAACGTGCACAACAGAGTTTCACTTTTAACCAATTTCTTGGAATTAAAATTTAATCATTGATTTAAATGCGAATTTGGAAGATAAGAGTGCATGCCAACCTTCATGATGTTCAGAGCTATTTTTGGCATCTTTAAGTCAAACCCTAACAAAAATGCAAGATGCAGTCTCAGCTTTGACCAAATTCTCAGAATTGAAACCCGATCATAGGTTTGGATGCATATTGGATAGACAAGCAACCACACCAAATTTCACGACGTTCCAAGCTATTTTGACACCCTTTAAGCCCAACCCTGTCGAAACCGCATGAAGGAGTTTCACTTACGAGCAGTTTTTAGAATTTAAATTTGATCATAAATTTGGATGCCCATTTGATGAACAAGAATACATGCAAACTTTTGTGACATTCCAAAATATTTTCACCCCCTTTAAGCCCAACCTTAGCAAAACTGCAGAACGGAGTTTCACGTTTGACTAATTTCTCAAAATTAAAATTTAATCGTAGATTTATCGGTGCATTTGGTAGATAAGAGTGCATGCTAACTTTCATGATGTTAGGAGCTATTTCGGTCGTTATCAAGGTTGGTCAAGTAAAGGTCTAAGAGATGTTATTTTTTTGGCTTCTTGTAATTGAAATTTGAAAGAGAATTTAGGTACCCATTTGAGAGATAACCATGCATACAAACTTTTAGGGGATTTCGAGCTATTTTGGACCTTAGGCAAACTTGGTGAAACCAAGACATAAAAGGTTGCATTTGTTTCCAATTTCTCAAAGCCATTTTCCCCTCCTTTAAGCCAAACCTTAGAGAAATCAAATGATGGAGTTTCACTTTTGACCAAATTCTCGGAGTTGAAATTTGATCATAGATTTGGATGCCCATTTGATATCGTGCACGCCAACTTCTGCAATGGTCCAAGCTATTTGGACCCCTTCGAGCCCAACTCTAGCAAAAATGAACGATGGAGTTTCACTTTTGACTAATTTCTCAGAATTGAAATTTGATTATAGATTTGGATGCCCGTTTGATAGATAACTGCGGACTCCAACTTTCATGACGTTTTGAGCTATTTTCACCCCTTGTAACCCCAATCTTAGCGAAACCGCATGACTTAGTTTCACTCTTGACAAATTTCTCTGAATTAAAATTTGATCATAGATTTAGATGTGCATTTGGAAGATAAGAGTTCACACCAACTTTCATGATGTTCAGAGTTATTTTCGACTCCTTTAAGCCAAACCCTAACAAAACCACACAATGGAGTTTTGCTTTTGACCAACTTCTAAGAATTGAAACTTGATCATAGATTTGGATGCCCATTAGATAAACAAGTATGCACGCCAACTTTCGCAACGTTCTAAGCTATTTTGACCACCTTTAAGCCCAACCCTAGTGAATAGGCATGACAAAGTTTCACCTTTGAGCAGTTTCATATAATTGAAATTTGATCATAGATTTGAATGCCTGTTTCATAGACAAGCGTGCATGCAAAATTTCGAGATGTTCCAAAATATTTCACCCGCTTTAATCCCAACCTCAACAAAACCATACAACAGAGTTTAACTTTTGACTAATTTCTCAGAATTAAAATTTGATCGTAGATTTATCTTAGCATTTGGTAGTTAACAGTGCACACCAACTTTCACGATGTTTGAAGTTATTTTGGTCATTATTAAAGGTTGGTCAAGCAAAGGTCTAAGAGATGCTATTTTTTTGACTTTCTTGTAAGTGAAATTTGAAAGAGAATTTAGGTACCCATTTAAGAGATAACGATGCATACACACTTTGAGGGGATTTCGAGCTATTTTGAACCTTGGTCAAACTTGGTCAAACCAAGGCCTAAAAGGTTGCACTTTTTCCAATTTCTTAGAAATCAAATTTAAAAGTAGATTTAGATACCCATTTAAGAGTCACACATAAAAACATGCACAACGGAGTTTCACTTTTAACTAATTTCTTGGAATTAAAATTTAATCATAGATTTAAATGCACATTTAGAAGATAAGACTGCATGCCAACTTTCACGATGTTGAGAATTATTGTCGGCATCTTTAAGCCAAACCCTAACAAAACTTCAAGATGCAGTCTCAGCTTTGACCAAATTCTTATAATTGAAACATGATCATAGGTTTGGATGCATATTGGATAGACAAGTATGCACACCAACTTTGGTGACGTTTCGAGCTATTTTGACCCCCTTTAAGCTCAACCATGTCGAAACCGCAAGAAGGAGTTTCACTTTCGAGCAGTTTCTTAGAATTTAAATTTGATCATAAATTTGGATGCCCATTTGATGAACAAGCGTGCATGCAAAATTTTGAGACATTCCAAAATATTTTCACCCCCTTTAAGCCCAACCTTAGCAAAACCGCACAACGGAATTTCACGTTTGACTAATTTCTCAAAATTAGAATTTAATTGTAGATTTATCGGTGCATTTGGTAGAGAAGAGTGCATGCTAACTTTCATGATGTTCGAACCTATTTTGGTCATTATTAAAGGTTGGTCAATTAAAGGTCTAAGAGATGCTATTTTTTCGCCTTTCTTGCAATTGAAATTTGAAAGAGAATTTAGGTACCCATTTGAGAGATAACCATGCGCAAAAAATTTCAGGGGATTTCGAGCTATTTTGGACCTTAGGGAAACTTGGTGAAACCAAGACATAAAAGGTTGCATTTGTTTCCAATTTCTCAAATCCATTTTCCCCTCCTTTAAGCCAAACCTTAGCGAAATCAAATGATGGAGTTTCACTTTTGACCAAATTTCGGAGTTGAAATTTGATCATAGATTTGGATGCCCATCTGCTATAAAAATGTGGACGCCAACTTTTGCAATGGTCTGAGCTATTTGGATGCCTTCGAGCCCAACTCTAGCGAAAATGAACGACGAAGTTTCACTTCTGAGTAATTTCTCAGAATTGAAATTTGATCATAGATTTGGATGCCCCGTTTGATATATAACCGTGCACTCCAACTTTCACGACGTTTTGAGCTATTTTCACCCCTTGTAACCCCAATATTAGTGAAACCGCATGACGGAGTTTCACTGTTGAAAATTTCTCAAAATTAAAATTTAATCATAGATTTAGATGTGCATTTGGAAGATAAGAGTGCACACCAACTTTCGCAACGTTCTAAGCTATTTTGACAACTTTTAAGCCCAACCCTAGCGAAAACGCATGACAAAGTTTCACTTTTGAGTAGTTTCTTATAATTGAAATTTGATCATAGATTTGAATGCGCATTTTATAGACAAGAGTGCACGCGAAATTTCGAGACGTTCCAAAATATTTCACCCCTTTAATCCCAACCTCGGTAAAACCATACAATAGAGATTCACTTTTGACTAATTTCTCACAATTAAAATTTCATCGTATATTTATCTTAGCATTTGGTAGATACTAGTGCACACCAACTTTCATGATGTTCGAAGTTATTTTGGTCATTATTTAAGGTTGGTCAAACAAAGGTCTAAGAGATGCTATTTTTTCGACTTTCTTGTAATTGAAATTTGAAAGAGAATTTAGGTACCCATTTGAGAGATAAATGTGTACACACTTTCAGGGGATTTCGGGCTATTTCGTACCTTGGTCAAACTTGGTCAAACCAAGGCCTAAAAGTCCAATTTCTTAGAAATCAAATTTCTTAGATACTCATTTCGGCACTTAGTCAAGGTTTGTCAAACCAAGTTCTAAGAAATGCACTTTTATTGACTTTCTCGAAATTGAAATTTGAAACTGTATTTAGGTACCCATTTGAGAGATAATCCCTACATGTAGATTTTTTTAGGATTGCGAGCCATTTTGGACCTTGGTCAAACTTCATCAAACCAAGGCCTAAAACATTGAATTTTTTCCATTTTCTGAAAATTCAAATTTTAAAGTAGGTTTAGATACCCATTTCAAAGCTAGGCATGGACACTTATTTTTATGAGATTTGGAGCTTTTTTGGCCCTCATTCAAGGATGCACTTTTGTTGACTTTTTCAAAAGTGAAATTTGAAAGTGGATTTAGGTACCAATTTCAATAAACAAGTGTACACACTAACTTTCGTGACGTTCTGAGCTATTTCACCCCCTTTAAGTGCAACCTTAGCGAAAGCACACGATAAAGTTTCTCATTTGACCAATTTCTTAGAATTGAAATATGATCATATATTTAGATGCCCATTTGGTAGATAAGAGTGCATGCCAAATTTAGTGATGTTCAGAGCTCTTTTTTGCTACTTTAAGCCAAACCTTAGTGAAACCGCATGACGGAGTTTCACGTTTGACCAAATTCCTAGAATTGAAATTTGATCATAGATTTGGATGCCCGTTTGATATACAAGCATGCACGCCAAATTTTGTAATGTTTTGAGCTATTTGGACCCGCTTTAAGCTGAACTATAGCAAAAATGCATGACGAAGTTTCACTTTTGAGTATTTTCTCGCAATTGAAATTTGATCATAGATTTGGATGCCCATTTGATAGACAAGCTTGCACTCCAACTTTCACGACGTTCCAAGCTATTTTCACCCCCTTTAACCCCAACCTTTGCGAAACTGCACAACGGAGTTTCACTTTTTACAAATTTATTGAAATTAAAATTTGATCATATCTTTTGATGCGCATTTGGATGATAAGTGTGCACACCAAATTTCACAATGTTCAGAGTTATTTTCAGCTCCTTTAAGCCAAATACTAACAAAATCGTACGATGGAGGTTCACTTTTGATGTACTTCTTAGAATGGAAACTTGATCATAGATTTGGATGCCCATTGGATAAACAATCATGCACGCCAACTTTTGCAACGTTCCGAGCTATTATTTTGACCCCTTTTAAGCCCAACCCTAGTGAAACCGCACGACAGAGTTTCACTTTTGAGCAGTTTCTCAGAATTGAAATTTGCTCATAGATTTGGAAGTCCATTTGATAGACAAGCTTGCACAAGAAATTTCACTATGTTACGAAATATTTTCACCCGCTTTAAGCCCAACCTTAGGAAAACAACATATGGGAGTTTCACTTTTGACCAATTTCTCAGAATTAAAATTTGATCGTAGATTTATTTGCGCATTTGGTAGATAAGAGTGCATGCCAACTATCACGATGTTCAGAGCTATTTTGGTCATTATTCAAGGCTGGACAAGCAAAGGTCTAAGAGATCATATTTTTTCGACTTTCTCATAATTGAAATTTGAAAGAGAATGTAGATACCCATTTGAGAGATAACCATGCATACAAACTCTGAGGGGATTTCGAGCTATTTTTGTCCTTAGTCAAACTTGGTTAAACCAAGGCCTAAAATCTTGCACTTTTTTCCAATTGCTTAGAAATCAAATGTAAAAGTACATTTAGATACCCATTTAAGAGATAAGCGTGCAGACATATTTCTGTGAGATTTCGGGTTATTTCAACCATTTGTTAAGGTTGGTTAAACGAAGTTCCAGGAAATGCATTTTTCTTGAATTTCTTGAATTTCTTGAAATTGAAATTTGAAATTGTATTTAGGTATCCATTTCATAGATAAACCATATATGTATAATTTTTGGGGTTGCGAGTTTCACTTTTTAGCAGTTTCTTATAATTGAAATTTGATCATAAATTTGGATGCCCATGTGATAGACAAGCGTGCATGGCAAATTTCAAGACGTTCCAAAATATTTCACCCCCTTTAATCCCAACCTCAGCAAAAGCATACAACAGAGTTTTGCTTTTGACTAATTTCTCAAAATGAAAATTTGATCGTAGATTTATCTTAGCATTTAAGAGGCACACATATTTTTGTGAATTTCGAGTTATTGCGGCACTTAGTTAAGGTTGGTCATACCAAGTTGTAAGAAATGCACTTTTCTTGACTTTCTCAAAATTGAAATTTGAAACTGTATTTAGGTACCCATTTGAGAGATAATCCCTAGATGTAGATTTTTTTGGGATTGCGAGCCATTTTGGACCTCGGTCAAACTTCGTCAAACCAAGGCCTAAAACGTTGGATTTTTTCCATTTTCTAAAAATTCAAATTTTAATGTAGATTTAGATACACATTTTAAGGATTGACACCAATTTTTATGAGATTTGGAGCTATTTTGGCCCTTAATCAAGGATTGTCAAAGCAAGGTTGAAAATATGCACTTTTGTCGACTTTTTCAGAAGTGAAATTTGAAAGTGGATTTAGGTACCCATTTCAATAAACAAGCATACATGCTAACTTTCACGACGTTCCGATCTATTTCACTCCCTTTAAGTGCAACCTTAGGGAAAGCGCATGATAAATTTTCTCGTTTAACCAATTTCCTAGAATTGAAATATGATCATATATTTAGATGCCCATTTGGTAGATAAGAGTGCATGCCAAATTTAGTGATGATCAAAGCTCTTTTTCCCTCCTTTAATCCAAACCTTAGTGAAACCGCATGACGGACTTTCACTTTTCACCAAATTGCCAGAATTGAAATTTGGTCATAGATTTGGATGTCTGTTTGATACACAAGCGTGCACACCAAATTTTGCAATGTTTTGTGCTATTTGGACCCGCTTTAAGCTGAACTCTAATGAAAATGCACGACCTAGTTTAACTTTTGACAATTTTCTCGTAATTAAAATTTGATCATAGATTTGGATGCCCATTTGATAGACAAGCGTGCACTCCAACCTTCGTGACGTTTCGAGCTATTTTCCCCATTTAACCCCATCCTTTGTGAAAGCGCACGACGAAGTTTCAAGTTTTTATAAATTTCTCTGAATTAAAATTTGATCATATCTTTTGATGCGCATTTGGATGATAAGTGTGTACACCAACTTTCAAGATGTTCAGAGTTATTTTCAGCTCCTTTAAGCCAAACCCTAACAAAACTTGATGATAGATTTGGATGCCCATTGGACAAACAATCATGCACGCCAAATTCTACAACGTTTCGAGCAATTATTTTGACTCCTTTTAAGCCCAACCATAGTGAAACCACACGACAGAGTTTCACTTTTGAGCAGTTTCTCAGAATTGAAATTTGCTCAGAGATTTGGATGTCCATTTGATAGACAAGCTTGCACATGAACTTTCACGATGTTGCAAAATATTTTCACCCGGTTTAATCCCAAGCTTAGAAAAATGATGCAAGGGAGTTTTACTTTTGACCAAACGATCAGAATTAAAATCTGATCGTAGATTTATCTATGCATTTGGTAGATAAGATTGCATGCCAACTTTCACGATGTTTGGAGCTAGTTTGGTCGTTATTCAAGGCTGGTCAAGCAAAGCTCTACGAGATCATATTTTTTTGATTTTCTCATAATTGAAATTTGAAAGAGAATTTACATACCCATTTGAGAGATAACCATGCATACAAACTCTGAGGGGATTTCGAGCTATTTTGGACCTTAGTCAAACTTGGTCAAAACCAACAAGGCCTAAAAGCTTGCACTTTTTTCCAATTTCTTAGAAATCAAATGTAAAAGTATATTTAGATAACCATTTAAGAGATAAGCGTGCACACATATTTTTGTGAGATTTCGTGTTATTTGATCCCTTAGTTAAGGTTGGTCAAACGAAGTTCTAAGAAATGCACTTTTCTTGACTTTCTCGAAATTGAAATTTGAAACTCTATTTAGGTATCCATTTGGTAGATAAATCACACATGTATATTTTTTGGGGATTGCAAGCCATTTTGGACATCGGTCAAACTTGGTCAAACCAAGGCCTAAAATGTTGCATTATTTCCAATTTCTCAAAATTCAAATTTTAAAGTAGATTTAGATACCCATTTCAAATATAGGCATTGACACCTATTTTTATGAGATTTGGAGCTATTTTGGCCCTTAATCAAAGATGGTCAAACCAAGGTTGAAAATATGCACTATTGTCGACCTTTTTAGAATTGAAATTTGAATTGAAACTTCTAAGAATTGAAACTTGATCATAGATTTCAATGCCCGTTAGATAAACAAGCATGCACGCCAACTTTGGCAACGTTCCAAGCTATTTTGACCACCTTTAAGCCCAACCCTAGCGAAAACGCATGACGAAGTTCCACTTTTGAGCAGTTTCTTATAATTGAAATTTGATCATAGATTTGAATGTCCATTTGATAGACAAGTGTGCATGCCAAATTTCGAGACGTTCCAAAATATTTCATCCCCTTTAATCCCAACCTCAGCAAAACCATACAACAGAGTTTCACTTTTGACTAATTTCTTAGAATTAAAATTTGAGCATAGATTTATCTTAGCATTTGGTAGATAACAGTGCACACCAACTTCCATGATGTTTGAAGATATTTTGGTCATTATTCAAGGTTGGTCAAGCAAAGGTCTAAGAGATGCTATTTTTTCGACTTTCTTGTAAGTGAAATTTGAAAGAGAATTTAGGTACCCATTTGAGAGATAACCATGCATACACATTAAGGGGATTTCAAGATATTTTGGACCTTGGTCAAACTTGGTCAAACCAAGGCCTAAAAGGTTTCACTTTTTTCCATTTTCTTAGAAATCAAATTTAAAAGTAGATTTAGATACCCATTTAAGAGGCACACATAAAAACGTGCACAATAGAGTTTCACTTTTAACCAATTTCTTGGAATTAAAATTTAATCATATATTTAAATGCGCATTTGAAAAATAAGAGTGCATGCTAACTTTCACGATGTTGAGAGTTATTTTCGGCATCTTTAAGCCAAACCCTAACAAAACTGTACGATGCAGTCTCAGCTTTGATCAAATTCTCAGAATTGAAACCTGATCATATGTTTGGATGCATATTTCATACACAAGCATGCACGCCATTTTTCACGACGTTTTGAGCTATTTCCCCCCCCTTTAAGCCCAACCGTATCGAAACCGCACGACAGAGTTTCACTTTCGAGTAGTTTCTTAGAATTTAAAGTTGATCATAAATTTGGATGCCCATTTGATGAACAAGCGTGTATGCAAACTTTTGAGACATTCCAATATATTTTCACCCCCTTTAAGCCCAACCTTAGAAAAACCGCACAACGGAGTTTCACGTTTGACAAATTTCTCAAAATTAAAATTTAATTGTAGATTTATCAGTGCATTTGGTAGATAAGAGTGCATTCTAACTTTCATAATGTTTGGAGCTATTTTGGTTGTTATTCAAGGTTGGTCAAGTAAAGGTCTAAAAGATGTTATTTTTTCGGATTTCTTGTAATCGAAATTTGAAAGAGAATTTAGGTACCCATTTGAGAGATAACCATGCATACAAACTTTCAGGGGATTTCGAGCTATTTTGGAGCTTAGGCAAACTTGGTGAAACCAAGGCCTAAAAGGTTGTATTTGTTTCCAATTTCTCAAAGCCATTTTCCCCTCCTTTAAGCCAAACCTTAGCGAAATGGAATGATGGAGATTCACTTTTGACCAAATTCTTGAACTTGAAATTTGATCATAGATTTGAATGCCTGTTTGATATACAAACGTGCACGCTAACTTGTGCAATGGTCCGAGCTATTTGGATCCCTTTGGGCCCAACTCTAGCAAAATTGAACGACGGAGTTTCACTTCTTACTCATTTCTCAGAATTGAAATTTCATCATAGATTTGGATGCCCGTTTGATAGATAACCGTGCACTTCAACTTTCATGATGTTTTGAGCTATTTTCACCCCTTGTAACCCCAATCCTAGCGAAACCACATGACGGAGTTTCATTCTTGACAAAAATCTCAGAATTAGATGTGCATTTGCAAGATAAGAGTCCATGCCAACTTTCATGATGTTCAGAGTTATTTTCGACTCCTTTAAGCCAAACCCCAACAAAACCGCACGATGGAGTTTCGCTTTTGACCAACTTCTAAGAATTGAAACTTGATCATAGATTTGGATGTCCATTAGATAAGCAAGCATGCACACCAACTTTCACAACGTTCCAAGCTATTTTGACCACCTTTAAGCCCAACCCTAGCGAAAACGCAAGACGAAGTTTCACTTTTTAGCAGTTTCTTATAATTGAAATTTGATCATAGATTTGAATGTCCATTTGATAGACAAGCGTGCAGGTGAAATTTCAAGATGTTCCAAAATATTTCACCCCCTTTAATCCCAACCTTAGCAAAACCATACAACAGAGTTTCACTTTTGACTAATTTCTCAAAATTAAAATTTGATCGTAGATTTATCTTAGCATTTGGTAGATAACAGTGCACACCAATTTCCACGATGTTCGAATTTATTTTGGTCATTATTCAAGGTTGGTCAAGCAAAGGTCTACGAGATGCTGTTTTTTTTACTTTCTTGTAAGTGAAATTTGAAAGATAATTTAGGTACCCATTTGAGAGATAACCATGCATACACACTTTCGGGGGCTTTCGAGCTATTTTGGACCTTGGTCAAAGTTGGTCAAACCAAGGCCTAAAAGGTTGCACCTTTTTCCAACTTCTTAGAAATCAAATTTAAAACTAGATTTAGATACCCATTTAAGAGGCACACATAAAAATGTGCACGATGGAGTTTCACTTTTAACCAATTTCTTGGAGTTAAAATTTAATAATAGATTTAAATGTGCATTTGGAGAATAAGAGTGCATGCCAACTTTCATGATATTGAGAGCTATTTTCAGCATCTTTAAGCCAAACCATAAAAAAACTGCATGATGCAGTCTCAGCTTTGACCAAATTCTCATAATTGAAACCTCATCAAATGCTTGGATGAATGTTGGGTAGACAACCATGCCCACCAACTTTTGTGATGTTTCGAGCTATTTCGACCCCCTTTAATCCTAACCCTATCGAAACTGCACGACAGAGTTTCACTTTCGAGCAGTTTCGTAGAATTTAAATTTGATCATAAATTTCGATGCCCATTTGATGAACAAGTGTGCATGCAAAATTTTGAGACATTCCAAAATATTTTCACCCCCTTTAAGCCCAACCTTAGCAAAACCGCACAACGGAGTTTCACGTTTGACTAATTTATCAAAATTAAAATTTAATCGTAGATTTATAAGTGCATTTGGTAGATAAGAGTGCATGCTAACTTTCATGACGTTCGGAGCTATTTTGGTCATTATTCAAGGTTGGTCAAGTAAAGGTCTAAGAGATGTTATTTTTTCGGCTTTCTTGTAATTGAAATTTGAAAGAGAATTTAGGTACCCATTTCAGAGATAACCATGCATACAAACTTTCAGGAGATTTCGAGCTATTTGGACCTTAGGCAAACTTGGTGAAACCAAGCCCTAAAAGGTTGTATTTAAGTCAAAACTCAACGAAATCGAATGGTGGAGTTTCACTTTTGACCAAATTCTCGGAGTTGAAATTTGATCATAGATTTGGATGCCCATTTCATATAGAAACGTGCACGCCAACGTTTGCAATGGTCCGAGCTATTTGCACCCATTCGAGCCCAACGCTAGCGAAAATGAACGACGGAGTTTCACTTCTAACAAATTTCTCAGAATTGAAATTTGATCATAGATTTGGATGCCCATTTGATAGATAACCGTGCACTCCAACTTTCGCAATGTTTTGAGCTATTTTCACCCCCTGTAACCCCAATCTTAGCGAAACCGCATGACGGAGTTTCACTCTTGACAAATTTATTGAAATTAAAATTTGATCATAGATTTAGATGTGCATTTTCAAGATAAGAGTGCACGCCAACTTTCATGATGTTCAGAGTTATTTTCGACTCCTTTAAGCCAAACCCCAATAAAACCGCATGATTGAGTTTTGCTTTTGACCAACTTCTAAGAATTGAAACTTGATCATAGATTTGGATGTCCATTAGATAAACAAGCATGCACACCAACTTTCGCAATGTTCCATGCTATTTTGACCACCTTTAAGCCCAACCCTAAAGAAAACGCATGACAAAGTTTCACTTTTGAGCAGTTTCTTATAATTTAAATTTGATCATAGATTTGAATGTCTATTTGATAGACAAGCGTGAAGGCAAAATTTCAAGATGTTCCGAAATATTTCACCCCCTTTAATCCCAACCTCAGCAAAACCATACAACAGAGTTTCGCTTTTGACTAATTTATCAA
Source organism: Pseudotsuga menziesii (assembly GCA_001517045.1). NCBI lineage: Eukaryota > Viridiplantae > Streptophyta > Pinopsida > Pinales > Pinaceae > Pseudotsuga > Pseudotsuga menziesii. Next base: position 44,006 of record LPNX011064453.1, read on the forward strand.
AATTAAAATTTGATCGTAGATTTATCTTAGCATTTGGCAGATAACAGTGCACACCAATTTCCACGATGTTCGAATTTATTTTGGTCATTATTCAAGGTTTGTCAAGCAAAGGTCTAAGAGATGTTATTTTTTTGACTTTGTTTTAAGTGAAATTTGAAAGAGAATTTAGGTACTTATTTGAGAGATAACCATGCAAACACACTTTCAGGGGATTTCAAGCTATTTTGGACCTTGGTCAAACTTGGTCAAACCAAGGCCTAAAAGGTTGCACTTTTTTCCAATTTCTTACAAATCAAATTTAAAAGTAGATTTAGATACCCATTTAAGAGGCACACATAAAAACATGCACGACGGAGTTTCACTTTTAACCAATTTCTTGGAATTAAAATTTAATCATAGATTTTAATGCCCATTTGGAAAATAAGAGTGCATGCCAACTTTCACGATGTTGAGAGCTATTTTTGGCATCTTTAAGCCAACCCCTAACAAAACTGCACGATGCAGTCTCAGCTTTGACCAAATTCTCAGAATTGAAACCTAATCATATGTTTGGATGCATATTTTATACATAAGCATGCATGCCATTTTTCACGATGTTTTGAGCTATTTCCCCCCGCTTTAAGCCCAACCCTATCGAAACCGCACGATGGAGTTTCACTTTCGAGCAGTTTCTTAGAATCTAAATTTGATCATAAATTTGGATGCCCATTTGATGAACAAGCGTGCATGCAAACTTTTGAGACATTCCAAAATATTTTCACCCCCTTTAAGCCCAACCTTAGCAAAACCGCACAACGGAGTTTCACGTTTGACTAATTTCTCAAAACTAAAATTTAATTGTAGATTTATAGGCGCATTTGGTAGATAAGAGTGCATGCTAACTTTCATGATGTTCAGACCTATTTTGGTTGTTATTTAAGGTTGGTCAAGTAAAGGTCTAAGAGATGTTATTTTTTGGCTTTCTTGTTATTGAAAGTGGAAGGAGAATTTAGGTACCCATTTGAGAGATAACCATGCATACAAACTTTCAGGGGATTTCGAGCTATTTTGGACCTTTGGAAAACTAGGTGAAACCAAGCCCTAAAAGGTTGTATTTGTTTCCAATTTCTCAAAGCCATTTTCGCCTCCTTTAAGCCAAACCTTAGCGAAATCGAACGATGGAGTTTCACTTTTGACCAAATTCTCAGAGTTGAAATTTGATCATAGATTTGGATGCCCGTTTGATATAAAAAAGTGCATGCCAACTTGTGCAATGGTCTGAGCTATTTGGACCCCTTCGAGCCCAACTCTAGTGAAAATGAACGGTGTAGTTTCACTTCTAACTAATTTCTCATAATTAAAATTTGATCATAGATTTGGATACCCGTGCACTCCGACTTTCACAACGTTTTGAGCTATTTTCACCCCCTGTAACCGCAATCTTAGCGAAATCGCATGACAGAGTTTCACTCTTGACAGAAATCTCAGAATTAAAATTTGATCATAGATTTAGCTGTGCATTTGCAAGATAAGAGTGCACGCCAACTTTCATGATGTTCATAGTTATTTTTGACTCCTTTAAGCCAAACCCTAACAAAACCACACGATGGAGTATCGCTTTTGACCAACTTCTAAGAATTGAAACTTGATCATAGATTTGGATGCCCATTAGATAAACAAGCATGCATGCCAACTCTCACAACGTTCCAAGCTATTTTGACCACCTTTAAGCCCAACCCTAGCGAAAACGCATGACAAAGTTTCACTTTTGAGCAGTTTGTTTTACTTGAATTTTGATCATAGATTTGAATGTCCATTTGATAAATAAGCGTGCATGCAAAATTTTGAGACATTCCAAAATATTTCACCCCCTTTAATCCCAACCTCAACAAAACCATACAACAGAGTTTCACTTTTGACTAATTTCTCAGAATTTAAATTTGATTGTAGATTTATCTTAGCATTTGGTAGATAACAGTGCACACAAATTTCCATGATGTTTGAATTTATTTTGGTCATTATTCAAGGTTGGTCAAGCAAAGGTCTAAGAGATGTTATTTTTTTTACTTTCTTGTAAGTGAAATTTGAAAGAGAATTTAGGTACCCATTTGAGAGACAACCATGCATACACACTTTCAGTGGATCTTGAGCTATTTTGGACCTTGGTCAAACTTGGTCAAACCAAGGCCTAAAAGGTTGCACTTTTCTCCAATTTCTTAGAAATCAAATTTAAAAGTAGATTTAGATACCCATTTAAGAGGCACACATAAAAACGTGCATGACGGAGTTTCACTTTTAAGCAATTTCTTGGAATTAAAATTTAATCATATATTTATATGCGCATTTGGAAAATAAGAGTGCATGCCATCTTTCACGATGTTGAGAGTTATTTTCGGCATCTTTAAGCCAATCCATAACAAAACTGCATGATGTAGTCTCAGCTTTGACCAAATTCTCAGAATTGAAACATGATGATATGTTTGGATGCATATTGGATAGACAAGCATGCACGCCAAATTTCATGTGGTTTCGGGCTATTTTGACCCCCTTTAAGCCCAACCTTGTCAAAACCGCACGACGGAGTTTCACTTTTGAGCAATTTCTTAGAATTTAAATTTGATCATAAATTTGGATGCCCATTTGATGAACAAGCGTACATCCAAACTTTTGAGACATTCCAAAATATTTTCACCCCCTTTAAGCCCAACCTTAGAAAAAGTGCACAACGGAGTTTCACGTTTGACTAATTTCTCAAAATTAAAATTTAATCGTACATTTATTGGCGCATTTGGTAGATAAGACTGCATGCTAACTTTCATGATGTTTGGAGCTATTTTGGTCGTTATTCAAGGTTAGTCAAGTAAAGGTCTAAGATAGGTTATTTTTTCGGCTTTCTTGTAATTGAAATTTGAAAGAGAATTTAGGTACCCATTTGAGAGATAACCATGCATACAAGATTTCAGGGGATTTCGAGCTATTTTGGACCTTAGGCAAACTTGGTGAAACCAAGTCCTAAAAGGTTGCATTTGTTTCTTATTTCTCAAAGTCATTTTCCCCTCCTTTAAGCCAAAACTTAGCGAGATCGAATGACGGAGTTTCACTTTTGACCAAATTCTTGGAGTTGAAATTTGATCATAGATTTGGACGCTCATTTCATATAAAAAAGTGCATGCCAACTTTTGCAATGGTCCAAGCTATTTGGAGCCCTTTGAGTCCAACTCTAGCAAAAATGAACGATGCAGTTTCACTTCTGAACAATTTCTCAGATTGAAATTTGATCATAGATTTGGATGCCCATTTGATAGATAATCGTGCACTCCAATTTTCGCGACGTTTTGAGCTATTTTCACCCCCTGTAACCCCAATCTTAGCAAAACCGCATGACAGAGTTTCACTCCTTACAAATTTCTCAAAATTGAAATTTGATCATAGATTTAGATGTGCATTAGGAATATAAGCGTGCACGCCAACTTTCATAATGTTCATAATAGAAACTCCAACTTTCACAATGTTCATAGTTATTTTCAGCTCCTTTAAGCCAAACCCTAACAAAATTGTACGATCGAGTTTCACTTTTGACGTACTTCTTAGAATAGAAACTTGATTATAGATTTGGATGCCCATTGGATAAACAATCATCCATGCCAAATTTTGCAATGTCTCGAGCTATTATTTTGACCTCTTTTAAGCCCAACCATAGTGAAACCACACGACAGAGTTTCACTTTTGAGCAGTTTCTTAGAATTCAAAGCTTGCACTTGGTCAAACAAAGGCCTAAAAGCTAGCACTTTTTGTAATGTTCTAAGCTATTTTGACCATATTTAACACCAACCCTAGTGAAAATCGATGACGAAGTTTCACTTTTGAGCAGTTTCTTATAATTGAAATTTGATCATAGAGTTATTTTCGACTCCTTTAAGCCAAACCCTAACAACGGAGTTTCACTTTTGACGAATTTCTCATAATTAAAATTTGATCGTAGATTTATCTTAGCCTTTCGTAGATAACAGTGCACACCAACTTTCAAGATGTTCGAAATTATTTTGGTCATTATTAAAGGTTGGCCAAGCAAAGGTCTAAGAGATGCTATTTTTTCGACTTCCTTGTAAGTGAAATTTGAAAGAGAATTTAGGTACCCATTTAAGAGATAACCATACATACACACTTTCAGGGGATTTCGAGCTATTTTGGACCTTGGTCAAACTTGCTCAAACCAAGGCCTAGAAGGTTGCACTTTTTTCCAATTTCTTAGAAATCAAATTTAAAAGTAGATTCAGATACCCATTTAAGAGGCACACATAAAAACGTGCACAACAGAGTTTCACTTTTAACCAATTTCTTGGAATTAAAATTTAATCATTGATTTAAATGCACATTTGGAATATAAGACTGCATGCCAACTTTCACGATGTTCAGAGCTATTTTTGGCATCTTTAAGTCAAACCATAACAAAAATGCAAGATGCAGTCTCAGCTTTGACTAAATTCTCAGAATTGAAACCTGATCATAGGTTTGGATGCATATTGGATAGAAAAGCATCCACACCAACTTTCACGACGTTCCAAGCTATTTTGACACCCTTTAAGCCCAACCCTGTCGAACCCGCATGAAGGAATTTCACTTTCGAGCAGTTTTTAGAATTTAAATTTGATCATAAATTTGGATGCCCATTTGATGAACAAGCATACATGCAAACGTTTGTGAAATTCCAAAATATTTTCACCCCCTTAAAGCCCAACCTTAGCAAAACTGCAGAATGGAGTTTCACGTTTGACTAATTTCTCAAAATTAAAATTTAATCATAGATTTATCGATGCATTTGGTAGATAAGAGTGCATGCTAACTTTCATGATGTTCAGAGCTATTTTGGTCATTAACAAGGTTGGTCAATTAAAGGTCTAAGAGATTTTATTTGTTGGCTTCTTGTAATTGAAATTTGAAAGAGAATTTAGGTACCCATTTGAGAGATAACCATGCATACAAACTTTCAGGGAATTTCAAGCTATTTTGGACCTTAGGCAGAATTGGTGAAACCAAGACATAAAAGGTTGCATTTGTTTCCAATTTCTCAAAGCCATTTTCCCCTCCTTTAAGCCAAACCTTAGAGAAATCAAATGATCGAGTTTCACTTTTGACCAAATTCTTGGAGTCGAAATTTGATCATAGATTTGGATGCCCATTTGATATCGTGCACGCCAAATTTTGCAATGGTCCATGCTATTTGGACCCCTTCGAGCCCAAATCTTGCAAAAATGAACGATGGAGTTTCACTTCTGACTAATTTCTCAGAATTGAAATTTGATTACAGATTTAGATGCTTGTTTGATAGATAACTGTGCACTCCAGCTTTCACGACGTTTTGAGCTATTTTCACCCCTTGTAACCCCAATCTTAGAAAAACCGCATGACGTAGTTCCACTCTTGACAAATTTCTAGAAATTAAAATTTGATCATAGATTTAGATGTGCATTTGGAAGATAAGAGTGGACGCCAACTTTCATGATGTTCAGAGTTATTTTCGACTACTTTAAGCCAAACCCTAACAAAACCGCACAATGGAGTTTTTCTTTTGACCAACTTCTAAGAATTGAAACTCGATCATAGATTTGGATTCCCATTAGATAAACAAGTATGCACGCCAACTTTCACAACGTTCTAAGCTATTTTGACCACCTTTAAGCCCAACCCTAGCGAAAAAGCATGACAAAGTTTCACTTTTGAGCAGTTTCATATAATTGAAATTTGATCATAGATTTGAATGCCCATTTCATAGACAAGCGTGCATGCAAAATTTTGAGACGTTCCAAAATATTTCACCCGCTTTAATCCCAACCTCAGCAAAACCATACAACAAAGTTTCACTTTTGACTAATTTGTCAGAATTAAAATTTGATCATAGATTTATCTTAGCATTTGGTAGATAACAGTGCACACTAACTTTCACGATGTTTGAAGTTATTTTGGTCATTATTCAAGGTTGGTCAAGCAAAGGTCTAAGAGATGCTATTTTTTTTACTTTCTTGTAAGTGAAATTTGAAAGAAAATTTAGGTGCCCATTTAAGAGATAACCATGCATACACACTTTCAAGGGATTTCGAGTTATTTTGAACCTTGGTCAAACTTGGTCAAACCAAGGCCTAAAAGGTTGCACTTTTTCCAATTTCTTAGAAATCAAATTTAAAAGTAGATTTAGATACCCATTTAAGAGTCACACATAAAAATGTGCAGAACGAAGTTTCACTTTTAACCAATTTCTTGGAATAAAAATTTAATCATAGATTTAAATGCACATTTGGAAGATAAGACTGCATACCAACTTTCACGATGTTGAGTTTTATTGTCGGCATCTTTAAGCCAAACCCTAACAAAACTTCAAGATGCAGTCTCAGCTTTAACCAAATTCTTAGAATTGAAACCTGATCATAGGTTTGGATGCATATTGGATAGACAAGCATGCACGCCAACTTTGGCGACGTTTCGAGCTATTTTGACCCCCTTTAAGCCCAACCCTGTCGAAACCGCAAGAAGGAGTTTCACTTTCGAGCAGTTTCTTAGAATTTAAATTTGATCATAAATTTGGACGCCCATTTGATGAACAAGCGTGCATGCAAACGTTTGAGACATTCCAAAATATTTTCACCCCCTTTAAGCCCAACATTAGCAAAACTGGACAACGAAATTTCACGTTTGACTAATTTCTCAAAATTAAAATTTAATTGTAGATTTATCGGTGCATTTGGTAGATAAGAGTGCATGCCAACTTTCATGATGTTCGGAGCTATTTTGGTCATTATTCAAGGTTGGTCAATTAAAGGTCTAAGAGATGTTATTTTTTCGCCTTTCTTGCAATTGAAATTTGAAAGAGAATTTAGGTACCCATTTGAGAGATAACCATGCGCACAAACTTTTAGGGGATTTCGAGCTATTTTGGACCTTAGGGAAACTTGGTGAAACCAAGACATAAAAGGTTGCATTTGTTTCCACTTTCTCAAAGCCATTTTCCCCTCCTTTAAGCCAAACCTTTGCGAAATCGAATGATGGAGTTTCACTTTTGACCAAATTTCGGAGTTGAAATTTGATCATAGATTTGGATGCCCATCTGCTATAAAAATGTGCACGCCAACTTTTGCAATGGTCTGAGCTATTTGGAACCCTTCAACCCCAACTCTAGCGAAAATGAACGACAAAGTTTCACTTTTGACTTATTTCTCAGAATTGAAATTTAATCATAGATTTGGATGCCCGTTTGATAGATAATCGTGCACTCCAACTTTTGTCGACCTTTTTAGAATTGAAATTTGAATTGAAACTTCTAAGAATTGAAACTTGATCATAGATTTCAATGCCCGTTAGATAAACAAGCATGCACGCCAACTTTCATGATGTTCAGAGTTATTTTCGACTCATTTAAGCCAAACCCTAACAAAACCACACGATGGAGTATCCCTTTGACCAACTTCTAAGAATTGAAACTTGATCATAGATTTGGATTCCCATTAGATAAACAAGCATGCATGCCAACTTTCGCAACGTTCCAAGCTATTTTGACCACCTTTAAGCCCAACCCTAGCGAAAACGCATGACGAAGTTTCACTTTTGAACAGTTTCTTGTACTTGAAATTTGATCATAGATTTGAATGTCCATTTGATAGATAAGCGTGCACGCAAAATTTCGAGACATTCCAAAATATTTCACCCCCTTTAATCCCAACCTCAGCAAAACCATACAATAGAGTTTCACTTTTGACTAATTTCTCAGAATTAAAATTTGATCGTAGATTTATCTTAGCATTTGGTAGATAACAGTGCACACCAATTTCCATGATGTTTGAATTTATTTTGGTCATTATTCAAAGTTGGTCAAGCAAAGGTCTAAGAGATGCTATTTTTTTTACTTTCTTGTAAGTGAAATTTGAAACATAATTTAGGTACCCATTTGAGATATAACCATGCATACACACTTTCGGTGGATCTTGAGCTATTTTGGACCTTAGTCAAAGTTGGTCAAACCAAGGCCTAAAAGGTTGCACTTTTTTCCAATTTCGTAGAAATCAATTTTAAAAGTAGATTTAGATACCCATTTAAGAGGCACACATAAAAACGTGCACGACAGAGTTTCACTTTTAAGCAATTTCTTGGAATTAAAATTTAATCATAGATTTATATGCGCATTTGGAAAATAAGAGTGCATGCCATCTTTCACGATGTTGAGAGTTATTTTAGGCATCTTTAAGCCAAACCATAACAAAACTGCATGATGTAGTCTCAGTTTTGACCAAATTCTCAGAATTGAAACATGATGATATGTTTGGATGCATATTGAAAACAACATAAGGGAGTTTCACTTTTGACCAATTTCTCAGAATTAAAATTTGATCATAGATTTATTTGCGCATTTGGTAGATAAGAGTGCATGCCAACTTTCACGATGTTCAGAGCTATTTTGGTCGTTATTTAAGGCTAGACAAGCAAAGGTCTAAGAGATCATATTTTTTCGACCTTCTCATAATTGAAATTTGAAAGAGAATTTAGATACCCATTTGAGAGATAACCATGCATACAAACTCTGAGGGGATTTCGAGCTATTTTGGTCCTTAGTCAAACTTGGTTAAACCAAGGCCTAAAACTTGCACTTTTTTCCAATTGCTTAGAAATCAAATGTAAAAGTACATTTAGATACCCATTTAAGAGATAAGCGTGCACACATATTTTTGTGAGATTTCGGGTTATTTCAGCCCTTTGTTAAGGTTGGTTAAACGAAGTTCTAGGAAATGCATTTTTCTTGACTTTCTTGAAATTGAAATTTGAAACTGTATTTAGGAATCCATTTCATAGATAAAGCATACATGTATAATTTTTGGGGATTGCGAGTTTCACTTTTAAGCAGTTTCTTATAATTGAAATTTGATCATAAATTTGGATGCCCATTTGATAGACAAGCGTGCACGGAAAATTTCGAGACGTTCCAAAATATTTCACCCCCTTTAATCCCAACCTCATCAAAATCATACAACAGAGTTTCACTTTTGACTAATTTCTCAGAATGAAAATTTGATCGTAGATTTATCTTAGCATTTAAGAGGCACGCATATTTTTGCGAATTTCGAGTTATTTTGGCACTTAGTTAAGGTTGGTCATACCATGTTGTAAGAAATGCACTTTTCTTCACTTTCTCAAAATTGAAATTTGAAACTGTATTTAGGTACCCATTTGAGAGATAATCCCTACATGTAGATTTTTTTGGGATTGCGAGCCATTTTGGACCTCGGTCAAACTTTGTCAAACCAAGGCGTAAAACATTGCATTTTTTCCATTTTCTAAAAATTCAAATTTTAAAGTAGATTTAGATACACATTTCAAATATAGGGATTGAGACCAATTTTTATGAGATTTGGAGCTATTTTGGCCCGTAATCAAGGATTGTCAAACCAAGGTTGAAAATGTGCACTTTTGTCGACTTTTTCAGAAGTGAAATTGAAAGTGGATTTAGGTACCCATTTCAATAAACAAGCGTACATGCTAACTTTCACGACGTTTCGATCTATTTCACTCCCTTTAAGTGTAACCTTAGGGAAAGCGCATGATAAAGTTTCTCATTTAACCAATTTCCTAGAATTGAAATATGATCACATATTTAGATGCCCATTTGGTAGATAAGAGTGCATGCCAAATTTAGTGATGTTCAAAGCTCTTTTTCCCTCCTTTAAGCCAAACCTTAGTGAAACCGCATGACGGACTTTCACTTTTCACCAAATTCCCAGAATTGAAATTTGGTCATAGAATTGGATGTATATTTGATATACAAACGTGCACACCAAATTTTACAATGTTTCGAGCTATTTGGACCCGCTCTAAGCTGAACTCTAGTGAAAATGCACGACGTAGTTTCACTTTTGACAATTTTACTGCAATTAAAATTTTATCATAGATTTGGATGCCCATTTGATAGACAAGCGTGCACTCCGAATTTCATGACGTTCCGAGCTATTTTCCCCATTTAACCCCATCCTTTGTGAAAGCGTACGACGAAGTTTCAAGTTTTTATAAATTTCTCTGAATTAAAATTTGATCATATCTTTTGATGCGCATTTGGATGATAAGTGTGCACACCAACTTTCAAGATGTTTAGAGTTATTTTCAGCTCCTTTAAGCCAAACCCTAACAAAACTATATGATGCAGTTTCACTTCTGATGTACTTCTTAGAATGGAAACTTGATCATATATTTGGATGCCCATTGTATAAACAATCATGCACGCCAAATTCTACAACGTTTCGAGCAATTATTTTGACTCCTTTCAAGCCCAACCATAGTGAAACCACACGACAGAGTTTCACTTTTGAGCAATTTCTCAGAATTGAAATTTTCTCAGAGATTTGGATGTCCATTTGATAGACAAGCTTGCACATGAACTTTCACGATGTTGCAAAATATTTTCACCCGGTTTAAGCCCAAGCTTAGCAAAACGATGCAATGGGAGTTTTACTTTTGACCAAACGATCAGAATTAAAATCTAATCATAGATTTATCTGTGCATTTGGTAGATAAGAGTGCATGCCAACTTTCACGATGTTTGGAGCTAGTTTGGTCGTTATTCAAGGCTGGTCAAGCAAAGCTCTACGAGATCATATTTTTTCGACTTTCTCATAATTGAAATTAGAAAGAGAATTTACATACCCGTTTGAGAGATAACCATGCATACAAACTCTGAGGGGATTTCGAGCTATTTTGGACCTTAGTCAAACTTGGTCAAACCAACAAGGCCTAAAAGCTTGCACTTTTTTCCAATTTCTTAGAAATCAAATGTAAAAGTATATTTAGATAACCATTTAAGAGATAAACGTGCACACACATTTTTGTGAGATTTCATGTTATTTCATCCCTTAGTGAAGGTTGGTCAAACGAAGTTCTAAGAAATGCAGTTTTCTTGACTTTCTCAAAATTGAAATTTGAAACTGCATTTAGGTATCCATTTGGTAGATAAATCACACATGTATATTTTTTGGGGATTCCGAGCCATTTTGGACATCGGTCAAACTTCGTCAAACCAAGGCCTAAAACGTTGCATTATTTCCAATTTCTCAAAATTCAAATTTTAAAATAGATTTCGATACCCATTTCAAATATAGGCATTGACACCTATTTTTATGAGATTTGGAGCTATTTTGGCCCTTAATCGAGGATGGTCAAACCAAGGTTGAAAATATGCACTATTGTCGACCTTTTCAGAATTGAAATTTGAATTGAAACTTGATCATAGATTTCAATGCCCGTTAGATAAACAAGCATGCACGCCAACTTTCGCAACGTTCCAAGCTATTTTGACCACCTTTAATCCCAACCCTAGCGAAAACGCATGACGAAGTTTCACTTTTGAGCAGTTTCTTATAATTGAAATTTGATCATAGATTTGAATGTCCATTTGATAGACAAGTGTGCATGCCAAATTTTGAGACATTTCAAAATATTTCATCCCCTTGAATCCCAACCTCAGCAAAACCATACAACAGAGTTTCTCTTTTGACTAATTTCTTAGAATTAAAATTTGATCAGAGATTTATCTTAGCATTTGGTAGATAACAGTGCACACCAACTTCCACGATGTTTGAAGTTATTTTTGTCATTATTCAAGGTTGGTCAAGTAAAGGTCTAAGAGATGCTATTTTTTTGACTTTCTTGTAAGTGAAATTTGAAAGAGAATTAAGGTACCCATTTGAGAGATAACCATGCATACACACCTTAAGGGGATTTCAAGATATTTTGGACCTTGGTCAAACTTGGTCAAACCAAGGCCTAAAAGGTTGCACTTTTTTCCAATTTCTTAGAAATCAAATTTTAAAGTAGATTTAGATACCCATTTAAGAGGCACACATAAAAACGTGCACAACAGAGTTTCACTTTTAACCAATTTCTTGGAATTAAAATTTAATCATATATTTAAATGCGCATTTGAAAAATAAGAGTGCATGGCAACCTTCACAATGTTGAGAGCTATTTTCGGCATCTTTAAGCCAAACCCTAACAAAACTGTACGATGCAATCTCAGCTTTGACCAAATTCTCAGAATTGAAACCTGATCATATGTTTGGATGCATATTTGATAGACAAGCATGCACGCCATTTTTCGCGATGTTTTGAGCTATTTTACCCCCCTTTAATCCCAACCGTATCAAAACCGCACGACGGAGTTTCACTTTCGAGCAGTTTCTTAGAATTTAAATTTGATCATAAATTTGGATGCCCATTTAATGAACAAGCGTGCATGCAAACTTTTGAGACATTCCAATATATTTTCACCCCCTTTAAGCCCAAACTTAGAAAAACCACACAATGGAGTTTCACGTTTGACAAATTTCTCAAAACTAAAATTTAGTTGTAGATTTATCGCCGCATTTGGTAGATAAGAGTGCATTCTAACTTTCGTGATGTTTGGAGCTATTTTGGTTGTTATTCAAGGTTGGTCAAGTAAAGGTCTAAAAGATGTTATTTTTTCGGCTTTCTTGGAATCGAAATTTGAAAGAGAATTTAGGTACCCATTTGAGTGATAACCATGCATACAAACTTTCAGGGGATTTCGAGCTATTTTGGACCTTAGGCAAACTTGGTGAAACCAAGGCCTAAAAGGTTGTATTTGTTTCCAATTTCTCAAAGCCATTTTTCCCTCCTTTAAGCCAAACCTTAGCAAAATCGAATGATGGAGATTCACTTTTGACCAAATTCTTGAAGTTGAAATTTGATCATAGATTTGAATGCCCGTTTGATATATAAACGTGCACGCTAACTTGTGCAATGGTCCATGCTATTTGGACCCCTTCGAGCCCAACTCTAGCAAAAATGAACGACGGAGTTTCACTTCTGACTAATTTTTCAGAATTGAAATTTCATCATATATTTGGATGCCCGTTTGATAGATAATCGTGCACTCCAACTTTCATGATGTTTTGAGCTATTTTCACCCCTTGTAACCCCAATCCTAGAGAAACCACATGACAGAGTTTCATTCTTGACAAAAATCTCAGAATTAAAATTTGATCATAGAATTAGATGTGCATTTGCAAGATAAGAGTCCATGCCAACTTTCATGATGTTCAGATTTATTTTCGACTCCTTTAAGCCAAACCCCACCAAAATCGCACGATGGAGTTTTGCTTTTGACCAACTTCTAAGAATTGAAACTTGATCATAGATTTGGATGTCCATTAGATAAACAAGCATGCACACCAACTTTCGCAGCATTCCAAGCTATTTTGACCACCTTTAAGCCCAACCCTAGCGAAAATCCAAGATGAAGTTTCACTTTTGAGCAGTTTCTTATAATTGAAATTTGATCATAGATTTGAATGTCCATTTGATAGACAAGCGTGCAGGTGAAATTTCAAGACGTTCCAAAATATTTCACCCCCTTTAATCCTAACCTTAGCAAAACCATACAACATAGTTTCACTTTTGACTAATTTCTCAGAATTAAAATTTGATCGTAGATTTATCTTAGCATTTGGTAGATAACAGTGCACACCAACTTTCACAATCTTCGAAGTTATTTTGGTCATTATTCAAGGTTGGTCAAGCAAAGGTCTAAGAGATGCTATTTTTTCGACTTTCTTGTAAGTGAAATTTGAAAGAGAATTTAGGTACCCATTTGAGAGATAACCATGCATACACACTTTCGGGGGATTTCGAGCTATTTTGGACCTTGGTCAAACTTGGTCAAACCAAGGCCTAAAAGGTTGCACTTTTTTCCAATTTCTTAGAAATCAAATTTAAAAGTAGATTTAGATACCCATTTAAGAGGCACACATAAAAACGTGCACGACGAAGTTTCACTTTTAACTAATTTCTTGGAGTTAAAATTTAATAATAGATTTAAATGTGCATTTGGAGAATAAGAGTGCATGCCAACTTTCACGATGTTGAGAGCTATTTTCAGCATCTTTAAGCCAAACCATAACAAAACTACATGATGCAATCTCAGCTTTGACCAAATTCTTAGAATTGAAACCTGATCAAATGTTTGGATCAATGTTGGATAGACAAGCATGCACGCCAACTTTTGTGATGTTTTGAGCTATTTCAACCCCCTTTAAGCCCAACCTTATCGAAACCACACGACGGAGTTTCACTTTCGAGCAGTTTCGTAGAATTTAAATTTGATCATAAATTTCGAAGCCCATTTGATGAACAAGTGTGCATGCAAACTTTTGAGACATTCCAAAAAAATTTCACCCCCTTTAAGCCCAACCTTAGCAAAACCGCACAATGGATTTTCACGTTTGACTAATTTCTCAAAATTAAAATTTAATCGTAGATTTATCGATGCATTTGATAGATAAGAGTGCATGCTAACTTTCATGATGTTCGAAGCTATTTTGGTCGTTATTCAAGGTTGGTCAAGTAAAGGTCTAAGAGATGTTATTTTTTCGGCTTTCTTGTAATTGAATTTTGAAAGAGAATTTAGGTACCCATTTGAGAGATAACCATGCATACAAACTTTCAGGAGATTTCGAGCTATTTGGACCTTAGGCAAAGTTGGTGAAACCAAGCCCTAAAAGGTTGTATTTAAGCCAAAACTTAGCAAAATCGAATGGTGGAGTTTCACTTTTGACCAAATTCTTGGAGTTGAAATTTGATCATAGATTTGGATGCCCATTTCATATAAAAACGTGTACGCCAACTTTTGCAATGATCCAAGCTATTTGGACCCCTTCGAGCCCAACTCTAGCGAAAATTAATGATGGAGTTTCACTTCTAACTAATTTTTCAGAATTGAAATTTGATGATAGATTTGGATGCCCGTTTGGTAGATAACCGTGCACTCCAACTTTCGCAATGTTTTGAGCTATTTTCACCCCCTGTAACCCCAATCTTAGCGAAACAGCATGATGGAGTTTCACTCTTGATAAATTTATTGAAATTAAAATATGATCATAGATTTAGATGTGCATTTTCAAGATAAGAGTGCACGCCAACTTTCATGATGTTCAGAGTTATTTTCGACTCCTTTAAGCCAAACCCCAACAAAACTGCATGATGGAGTTTTGCTTTCGACCAACTTCTAAGAATTGAAACTTGATCATAGATTTGGATGTCCATTAGATAAACAAGCATGCACACCAACTTTCGCAATGTTCCATGCTATTTTGACCACCTTTAAGCCCAACCCTAGTGAAAACGCATGACAAAGTTTCACTTTTGAGCAGTTTCTTATAATTTAAATTTGATCATAGATTTGAATGTCCATTTGATAGACAAGCGTTCATGCAAAATTTCAAGAGGTTCCGAAATATTTCACCCCCTTTAATCCCAACCTCAGCAAAACCATACAACAAAGTTTCGCTTTTGACTAATTTCTCTGAATCAAAATTTGATCGTAGATTTATCTTAGCATTTGGTAGATAACAGTGCACACCAATTTCCACGATGTTTGAACTTATTTTGGTCATTATTCAAGGTTTGTCAAGCAAAGGTCTAAGAGATGCTATTTTTTCGACTTTGTTGTAAGTGAAATTTGAAAGAGAATTTAGGTACTTATTTGAGAGATAACCATGCAAACTCACTTTCAAGGGATTTCAAGCTATTTTGGACCTTGGTCAAACTTGGTCAAATCGAGGCCTTAAAGGTTGCACTTTTTTCCAATTTCTTAGAAATCAAATTTAAAAGTAGATTAAGATACCCATTTAAGAGGCACACATAAAAACGTGCACGACGGAGTTTCACTTTTAACCAATTTCTTGGAAATAAAATTTAATCATAGATTTATATGCGCATTTGGAAAATAAGAGTGCATGCCATCTTTCACGATGTTGAGAGTTATTTTCGGCATCTTTAAGCCAAACCATAACAAAACTGCATGATGTAGTCTCAGCTTTGACCAAATTCTCAGAATTGAAACATGATGATATGTTTGCATGCATATTGAAAACAACATAAGGGAGTTTCACTTTTGACCAATTTCTCAGAATTAAAATTTGATCATAGATTTATTTGCGCATTTGGTATATAAGAGTGCATGCTAACTTTCACGATGTTTAGAGCTATTTTGGTCGTTATTCAAGGCTGGACAAGCAAAGGTCTAAGAGATCATATTTTTTCGACTTTCTCATAATTGAAATTTGAAAGAGAATTTAGGTACCCATTTGAGAGATAACCATGCATACAAACTCTGAGGGGATTTCGAGCTATTTTGGTCCTTAGTCAAACTTGGTTAAACCAAGGCCTAAAATCTTGCACTTTTTTCCAATTGCTTAGAAATCAAATGTAAAAGTACATTTAGATACCCATTTAAGAGATAAGCGTGCACACATATTTCTATGATATTTCGGGTTATTTCAGCCCTTTGTTAAGGTTGGTTAAACGAAGTTCTAGGAAATGCATTTTTCTTGACTTTCTTGAAATTGAAATTTGAAACTGTATTTAGGTATCCATTTCATAAATAAAGCATACATGTATAATTTTTGGGGATTGCAAGTTTCACTTTTTAGCAGTTTCTTATAATTGAAATTTGATCATAAATTTGGATGCCCATTTGATAGACAAGCGTGCTTGGCAAATTTTGAGACGTTCCAAAATATTTCACCCCCTTTAATCCCAACCTCAGCAAAAGCATACAACAGAGTTTCACTTTTGACTAATTTCTCAGAATGAAAATTTGATCATAGATTTATCTTAGCATTTAAGAGGCACGCATATTTTTGCGAATTTCGAGTTATTTCGGCACTTAGTTAAGGTTGGTCATACCAAGTTGTAAGAAATGCACTTTTCTTCACTTTCTCAAAATTCAAATTTGAAACTGTATTTAGGTACCCATTTGAGAGATAATCCCTACATGTAGATTTTTTTGGGATTGCGAGCCATTATGGACCTCAGTCGAACTTCGTCAAACCAAGGCCTAAAACGTTGCATTTTTTCCATTTTCTAAAAATTCAAATTTTAAAGTAGATTTAGATACACATTTCAAATATAGGGATTGACACCAATTTTTATTAGATTTGGAGCTATTTTGGCACTTAATCAAGGATTGTCAAACCAAGGTTGAAAATATGCACTTTTGTCGACTTTTTCATAAGTGAAATTTGAAAGTGGATTTAGGTACCCATTTCAATAAACAAGCGTACATGCTAACTTTCATGACGTTCCGATCTATTTCACTCCCTTTAAGTGCAACCTTAGGGAAAGCGCATGATAAAGTTTCTTGTTTAACCAATTTCCTAGAAT
The DNA here is from genome assembly GCA_001517045.1 of Pseudotsuga menziesii. Classification (NCBI taxonomy): domain Eukaryota; kingdom Viridiplantae; phylum Streptophyta; class Pinopsida; order Pinales; family Pinaceae; genus Pseudotsuga; species Pseudotsuga menziesii. The sequence continues at coordinate 61,196 of LPNX011064453.1, forward strand.
TGAAATATGATCATATATTTAGATGCCCATTTGGTAGATAAGAGTGCATGCCAAATTTAGTGATGTTCAAAGCTCTTTTTCCCTCCTTTAAGCCAAACCTTAGTGAAACCGCATGACAGACTTTCACTTTTCACCAAATTCCCAAAATTGAATTTTGGTCATAGATTTGGATGTCTGTTTGATATACAAGCATGCACACCAAATTTTGCAATGTTTCGAGCTATTTGGACCCGCTTTAAACTAAACTCTAGTGAAAATGCACGACGTAGTTTCACTTTTGACAATTTTCTCGCAATTAAAATTTGATCATAGATTTGGATGCCAATTTGATAGACAAGCGTGCACTCCAAATTTCGTGACGTTCCGAGCTATTTTCCCCATTTAACCCCATCCTTTGTGAAAGCGCACAGTGAAGTTTCAAGTTTTTATAAATTTTCTCTGAATTAAAATTTGATAATATCTTTTGATGCGCATTTGGATGATAAGTGTGCACACCAACTTTCAAGATGTTCAGAGTTATTTTCAGCTCCTTTAAGCGAAACCCTAACAAAACTGTACGATGGAGTTTCACTTTTGATGTACTTCTTAGAATGGAAACTTAATCATAGATTTGGATGCCCAGTGGATAAACAATCATGCACGCCAAATTCTACAATGTTTCGAGCAATTATTTTGACTCCTTTTAAGCCCAACCATAGTGATACCACATGACAGAGTTTCACTTTTGAGCAGTTTCTCAGAATTGAAATTTGCTCAGAGATTTGGATGTCCATTTGATAGACAAGCTTGCACATGAAATTTCACGATGTTGCAAAATATTTTCACCCGGTTTAAGCCCAAGCTTAGCAAAATGATGCAAGGGAGTTTTACTTTTGACCAAACGATCAGAATTAAAATCTGATCTTAGATTTATCTGTGCATTTGGTAGATAAGAGTGCATGCCAACTTTCACGATGTTTGGAGCTAGTTTGGTCGTTATTCAAGGCTGGTCAAGCAAAGCTCTATGAGATCATATTTTTTCGACTTTCTCATAATTGAAATTTGAAAGAGAATTTACATACCCATTTGAGAGATAACCGTGCATACAAACTCTGAGGGGATTTCGAGCTGTTTTGGACCATAGTCAAACTTGGTCAAACCGACAAGGCCTAAAAGCTTGCACTTTTTTCCAATTTCTTAGGAATTGAATGTAAAAGTATATTTAGATAACCATTTAAGAGATAAGCGTGCACACATATTTTTGTGAGATTTCATGTTATTTCATCCCTTAGTTAAGGCTGGTCAAACGAAGTTCTAAGAAATGTACTTTTCTTGACTTTCTCGAAATTGAAATTTGAAACTGTATTTAGGCATCCATTTGGTAGATAAATCACACATGTATATTTTTTGGGGATTGCGAGCCATTTTGGACATCGGTCAAACTTCGTCAAACCAAGGCCTAAAACGTTGCATTATTTCCAATTTCTCAAAATTCAAATTTTAAAGTAGATTTAGATACCCATTTCAAATATAGGCATTGACACCTATTTTTATGAGATTTGGAGCTATTTTGGCCCTTAATCAAGGATGGTCAAACGAAGGTTGAAAATATGCACTATTGTCGACCTTTTTAGAATTGAAATTTGAATTGAAACTTCTAAGAATTGAAACTTGATAATAGATTTCAATGCTCGTTTGATAAACAAGCATGCACGCCAACTTTCGCAACGTTCCAAGCTATTTTAACCACCTTTAAGCCCAACCCTAGCGAAAACACATGACAAAGTTTCACTTTTGAGCAGTTTCTTATAATTGAAATTTTATCATAGATTTAAATGTCCATTTGATAGACAAGTGTGCATGCCAAATTTTGAGACGTTCCAAAATATTTCATCCCCTTTAATCCCAACCTCAGCAAAACCATACAACAGAGTTTCACTTTTGACTAATTTCTTAGAATTAAAATTTCTTCATAGATTTATCTTAGCATTTGGTCATTATTCAAGGTTGGTCAAGCAAAGTTCTAAGAGATGCTATTTTTTCGACTTTCTTGTAAGTGAAATTTGAAAGAGAATTTAGGTACCCATTTGAGAGATAACCATGCATACGCACCTTAAGGGGATTTCAAGCTATTTTGGACCTTGGTCAAACTTGGTCAAACCAAGCCCTAAAAGGTTGCACTTTTTTTCAATTTCTTAGAAATCAAATTTAAAAGTAGATCTAGATACCCATTTAAGAGGCACACATAAAAACGTGCACAACAGAGTTTCACTTTTAACCAATTTCTTGGAATTAAAATTTAATCATATATTTAAATGCGCATTTGAAAAATAAGAGTGCATGGCAACTTTCACGATGTTGAGAGCTATTTTCAGCATCTTTAAGCCAAAACCTAACAAAACTGTACGATGCAGTCTCAGCTTTGACCAAATTCTCAGAATTGAAACTTGATCATATGTTTGGATGCATATTTGATAGACAAGCATGCACGCAATTTTTTGCGATGTTTTGAGCTATTTTTCCCCCCTTTAAGACCCACTGTATCGAAGCCGGACGACGAAGTTTCACTTTCGAGCAGTTTCTTAGAATTTAAATTTGATCATAAATTTGGATGCCCATTTGATGAACAAGCGTGCATGCAAACTTTTGAGACATTCCAATATATTTTCATCCCCTTTAAGCCCAACCTTAGAAAAACTGCACAACGGAGTTTCACGTTTGACAAATTTCTCAAAATTAAAATTTAATTGTAGATTTATCGGCCCATTTGGTAGATAAGAGTGCATTCTAACTTTCATGATGTTTGGAGATATTTTGGTTGTTATTCAAGGTTGGTCAAGTAAAGGTCTAAAAGATGTTATTTTTTCGGCTTTCTTGTAATCGAAATTTCAAAGAGAATTTAGGTACCCATTTGAGAGATAACCATGCATACAAACTTTCAGGGGATTTCGAGCTATTTTGGACCTTAGGCAAACTTGGTGAAACCAAGGCCTAAAAGGTTGTATTTGTTTCCAATTTCTCAAAGCCATTTTCCCCTCCTTTAAGCCAAACCTTAGGAAATCGAATGATGGAGATTCACTTTTGACCAAATTCTTGAAGTTGAAATTTGATCATAGATTTGAATGCTCATTTGATATAGAAACGTGCACGCTAACTTGTGCAATGGTCCGAGCTATTTGGACCCCTTCGAGCCCAACTCTAGCAAAAATGAACGACGGAGTTTCACTTCTGACTAATTTCTCAAAATTGAAATTTCATCATATATTTGGATGCCCATTTGATAGATAACCATGCACTCCAACTTTCGTGATGTTTTGAGCTATTTTCACCCCTTGTAACCTCAATCCTAGAGAAACTGCATGGCGGAGTTTCATTTTTGACAAAAATCTCAGAATTAAAATTTGATCATAGAATTAGATGTGCATTTGCAAGATAAGAGTCCATGCCAACTTTCATGATGTTCAGAGTTATTTTCGACTCCTTTAAGCCAAACCCCAACAAAACTGCACGATGGAGTTTCGCTTTTGACTAACTTCTAAGAATTGAAACTTGATCATAGATTTGGATGTCCATTAGATAAACAAGTATGCACACCAACTTTCGCAACGTTCCAACCTATTTTGACCACCTTTAAGCCCAACCTTAGCGAAAACACAAGACAAAGTTTCACTTTTGAGCAGTTTCTTATAATTGAAATTTGATCATAGATTTGAATTTCCATTTGATAGACAATCGTGCAGGTGAAATTTCAAGACGTTCCAAAATATTTCACCCCCTTTAATCCCAACCTTAGCAAAACCATACAACAGAGTTTCACTTTTGACTAATTTCTCAGAATTAAAATTTGATCCTAGATTTATCTTAGTATTTGGTAGATAACAGTGCACACCAATTTCCACGATGTTTGAATTTATTTTGGTCATTATTCAAGGTTGGTCAAGCAAAGGTCTACGAGATGTTGTTTTTTTTACTTTCTTGTAAGTGAAATTTGAAAGAGAATTTAGGTACCCATTTGAGAGATAACCATGCATACACACTTTCGGGGGATTTTGAGCTATTTTGGACCTTGGTCAAACTTGGTCAAACCAAGGCCTAAAAGCTTGCACTTTTTTCCAATATCTTAGAAATCAAATTTAAAAGTAGATTTAGATACCCATTTAAGAGGCACACATAAAAACGTGCAAGACGGAGTTTCACTTCTAGCCAATTACTTGGAGTTAAAATTTAATAATAGATTTAAATGTGCATTTGGAGAATAAGAGTGCATGCCAAGTTTCACGATGTTGAGAGCTATTTTCAGCATCTTTAAGCCAAACCATAACAAAACTGCATGATGCGGTCTCAGCTTTGACCAAATTCTCAGAATCGAAACCTGATCAAATGTTTGGATGAATGTTGGATAGACAAGCATGCACGCCAAATTTTGTGATGTTTCAAGCTATTTCTTGGAATTAAAATTTAATCATAGATTTTAATGCCCATTTGGAAAATAATAGTGCATGCCAACTTTCACGATGTTGAGAGCTATTTTCGGCATCTTTAAGCCAACCCCTAACAAAACTGCACGATGCAGTCTCAGCTTTGACCAAATTGTCAGAATTGAAACCTGATCATATGTTTGGATGCATATTGGATACATAATCATGCACGCCATTCTTCACGACGTTTTGAGATATTCCCCCCCCTTTTAAGCCCAACCCTGTCGAAACCGCACGATGGAGTTTCACTTTCGAGCAGTTTCTTAGAATTTAAATTTGATCATAAATTTGGATGCCCATTTGATGAACAAGGGTGCATGCAAACTTTTGAGACATTCCAAAATATTTTCACCCCCTTTAAGCCCAACCTTAGCAAAACCGCACAACGGAGTTTCACGTTTGACTAATTTCTCAAAATTAAAATTTAATCGTAGATTTATCGGTGCATTTGGTAGATAAGAGTGCATGCTAACTTTCATGATGTTCAGACCAATTTTGGTTGTTATTTAAGGTTGGTCAAGTAAAGGTCTAAGAGATGTTATTTTTTCAGCTTTCTTGTAATTGAAATTTGAAGGAGAATTTAGGTACCCATTTGAGAGATAACCATGCATACAAACTTTCAGGGGATTTCGAGCTATTTTCGACCTTAGGCAAACAAGGTGAAACCAAGCCCTAAAAGGTTCTATTTGTTTCCAATTTCTCAAAGCGATTTTCGCCTCTTTTAAGCTAAACCTTAGCGAAATCGAATGATGGAGTTTCACTTTTGACCAAATTGTCAGAGTTGAAATTTGTTCATAGATTTGGATGCCCGTTTGATATAAAAAAGTGCATGCCAACTTGTGCAATGGTACGAGCTATTTGGACCCCTTCGAGCCCAACTCTAGTGAAAATGAACGGTGTAGTTTCACTTCTGACTAATTTCTCAGAATTAAAATTTGATCATAGATTTGGATGCCCGTGCACTCCGACTTTCACAACGTTTTGAGCTATTTTCACCCCCTGTAACCGCACTCTTAGTGAAACCGCATGACGGAGTTTCAGTCTTGACAGAAATCTTAGAATTAAAATTTGATCATAGATTTAGATGTGCATTTACAAGCTAACAGTGCACGCCAACTTTCATGATGTTCAGAGTTATTTTCGACTCCTTTAAGCCAAACCCTAACAAAACCACATGATGGAGTATCGCTTTTGACCAACTTCTAAGAATTGAAACTTGATCATAGATTTGGATGCCCATTAGATAAACAAGCATGCATGCCAACTTTCGCAACGTTCCAAGCTATTTTGACCACCTTTAAGCCCAACCCTAGCGAAAACGCATGACGAAGTTTCACTTTTGAGCAGTTTCTTGTACTTGAAATTTGATCATATATTTGAATGTCCATTTGATATATAAGCGTGCACGCAAAATTTTGAGACAGTCCAAAATATTTCACCCCCTTTAATCCCAACCTCAGCAAAACCATACAACAGAGTTTCACTTTTGACTAATTTCTCAGAATTAAAATTTGATCGTAGATTTATCGTAGCATTTGGTAGATAATAGTGCACACCAATTTCCATGATGTTTGAATTTATTTTGGTCATTATTCAAGGTTGGTCAAGCAAAGGTCTAAGAGATGCTATTTTTTTTACTTTCTTGTAAGTGAAATTTGAAAGAGAATTTAGGTACCCATTTGAGAGATAACCATGCATACACACTTTTGGTGGATCTTGAGCTATTTTGGACATTGGTCAAACTTGGTCAAACCAAGGCCTAAAAGGTTGCATTTTTTTCCAATTTCTTAGAAATCAAATTTAAAAGTAGACTTAGATACCCATTTAAGAGGCACACATAAAAACATGCACGACGGAGTTTCCCTTTTAAGCAATTTCTTGGAATTAAAATTTAATCATAGATTTATATGCGCATTTGGAAAATAAGAGTGCATGCCATCTTTCACGATGTTGAGAGTTATTTTCGGCATCTTTAAGCCAAACCTAACAAAAATGCATGATGTAGTCTCAGCTTTGACCAAATTCTCAGAATTGAAACCTGATGATATGTTTGGATGCATATTGGATAGACAAGCATGCACGCCAACTTTCATGATGTTCCGGGCTATTTTGACCCCCTTTAAGCCCAACCTTGTCAAAACTGCACGACGGAGTTTCACTTTTGAGCAGTTTCTTAGAATTTAAATTTGATCATAAATTTGGATGCCCATTTGATGAACAAGTGTACATGCAAACTTTTGAGACATTCCAAAATATTTTCACCCCCTTTAAGCCCAACCTTAGCAAAACTGCACAACGGAATTTCACGTTTGACTAATTTCTCAAAATTAAAATTTAATTGTAGATTTATTGGCCCATTTGGTAGATAAGACTGCATGCTAACTTTCATGATGTTTGGAGCTATTTTGGTCGTTATTCAAGGTTAGTCAAGGAAAGGTCTAAGATATGTTATTTTTTCAGCTTTCTTGTAATTGAAATTTGAAAGAGAATTTAGGTACCCATTTGAGAGATAACCATGCATACAAGATTTCAGGGGATTTCGAGCTATTTTGGACCTTAGGCAAACTTGGTGAAACCAAGTACTAAAAGGTTGTATTTGTTTCTTATTTCTCAAAGCCATTTTCCCCTCCTTTAAGCCAAAACTTAGCAAAACCGAATGACGGAGTTTCACTTTTGACCAAATTCTTGGAGTTGAAATTTGATCATAGATTTGGATGCCCATTTCATATAAAAATGTGCATGCCAACTTTTGCAAGTGTCCAAGCTATTTGCAGCCCTTCGAGTCCAACTCTAGCAAAAATGAACGATGGAGTTTCACTTCTGACCAGTTTCTCAGATTGAAATTTGATCATAGATTTGGATGCCCGTTTGATAGATAATCGTGCACTCCAATTTTCGCGACGTTTTGAGCTATTTTCACCCCCTGTAACCCCAATCTTAGCAAAACTGCATGACAGAGTTTCACTCTTGACAAATTTCTTGAAATTAAAATTTGATCATAGATTTAGATGTGCATTAGGAATATAAGAGTGCACGCGAACTTTCATAATGTTCAGATTTATTTTCGACTCCTTTAAGCCAAACCCTAACAAAACCGTAGGATGGAGTTTCGCTTTTGACCAACTTCTAAGAATTGAAACTTGATCATAGATTTGGATGCCCATTAGATAAACAAGCATGCACGCCAAATTTCACAACATTCCAACTATTTTGACCACCTTTAAGCCCAACCCTAGTGAAAAAGCATGACGAAGTTTCACTTTTGAGTAGTTTCGTATAAGTGAAATTTGATCATAGCTTTGAATGCCCATTTGATAGATAAGCGTGCACGCGAAATTTTGAGACATTCCAAAATATTTCACCCCCTTTAATACCAACCTTAGCAAAACCATACAACAGAGTTTCACTTTTGACTAATTTCTCAGAATTAAAATTTGATCATAGATTTATCTTAGCATTTGGTAGATAACAGTGCACACCAACTTTCACCATGTTCGAAGTTATTTTGGTCATTATTCAAGGTTGGTCAAGCAAAGGTCTAAGAGATGCTATTTTTTCGACTTTCTTGTAAGTGAAATTTGAAAGAGAATTTAGGTACCCATTTGAGAGATAACCATGCATACACACTTTCGGTGGATCTTGAGCTATTTTGGACCTTGGTCAAACTAGGTCAAACCAAGGCCTAAAAGGTTGCACTTTTTTCGAATTTGTTAGAAATCAAATTAAAAAGTAGATTTACATACGCATTTAAGAGGCACACATAAAAACGTGCACGACGGAGTTTCACTTTTAAGCAATTTCTTGGAATTAAAATTTAATCATAGATTTATATGCATTTGGAAAATAAGAGTGCATGCCATCTTTCCCGATGTTGCGAGTTATTTTCGGCATCTTTAAGCCAAACCATAACAAAACTACATGATGTAGTCTCAGCTTTGACCAAATTCTTAGAATTGAAACCTAATGATATGTTTGGATGCATATTGGATAGACAAGCATGCACGCCAAATTTCATGATGTTTTGGGCTATTTTGACCCCCTTAAAGCCCAAGCTTGCCAAAACCGCACGACGGAGTTTCACTTTTGAGCAGTTTCTTAGAATTTAAATTTGATCATAAATTTGGATGCCCATTTGATGAACGAGCGCACATGCAAACTTTTGAGGCATTCCAAAATATTTTGACCCCCTTTAAGCCCAACCTTAGCAAAACTGCACAACGGAGTTTCACATTTGACTAATTTTTCAAAATTAAAATTTAATCATAGATTTATTGGCGCATTTGGTAGACAAGACTGCATGCTAACTTTCATCGTGTTTGGAGCTATTTTGGTCGTTATTCAAGGTTAGTCAAGTAAAGGTCTAAGATATGTTATTTTTTCAACTTTCTTGTAATTGAAATTTGAAAGAGAATTTAGGTACCCATTTGAGAGATAACCATGCATACAAGCTTTCAGGGGATTTCGAGCTATTTTGGACCTTAGTCAAACTTGGTGAAACCAAGTCCTAAAAGGTTGTATTTGTTTCTTATTTCACAAAGCCATTTTCCCCTCCTTTAAGCCAAAACTTAGTGAAATCGAATGACAGAGTTTCACTTTTGACCAAATTCTTGGAGTTGAAATTTGATCATAGATTTGGATGCCCGTTTCATATAAAAACATGCATGCCAAATTTTGCAATGGTCCAAGCTATTTGAAGCCCTTCGAGTCCAACTCTAGCAAAAATGAACGATGGAGTTTCACTTTTGCTGAATTTCTCAGATTGAAATTTGATCATAGATTTGGATGCCCATTTGATAGATAATCGTGCACTCCAATTTTCATGACGTTTTGAGCTATTTTCACCCCCTGTAACCCCAATCTTAGCAAAACCGCATGACAGAGTTTCACTCTTGACAAATTTCTCGAAATTAAAATTTGATCATAGATTTAGATGTGCATTAGGAATATAAGAGTGCACGCCAACTTTCATAATGTTCAGAGTTATTTTCGACTCCTTTAAGCCAAACCCTAACAAACCGCACGATGGAGTTTCGCTTTTGACCAACTTCTAAGAATTGAAACTTGATCATAGATTTGGATGCCCATTAGATAAACAAGCATGCACGCCAACTTTCACAACGTTCCATCTATTTTGACCACCTTTAAGCCCAACCCTAGTGAAAAAGCATGACGAAGTTTCACTTTTGATTAGTTTCGTATAACTGAAATTTGATAATAGATTTGAATTCCCATTTGAGACATTTTGAGACATTCCAAAATATTTCACCCCCTTTAATACCAACCTCCACAAAACCATACAACAGAGTTTCACTTTTGACTAATTTCTCAAAATTAAAATTTGATCATAGATTTATCTTAGCATTTGGTAGATAACAGTGCACACCAACTTTCACCATGTTCGAAGTTATTTTGTTCATTATTCAGGTTGGTCAAGCAAAGGTCGAAGAGATGCTATTTTTTGACTTTATTTTAAGTGAAATTTGAAAGAGAATTTAGGTACCCATTTGAGAGATAACCCTGCATACACAATTTTAGGGGATTTCGAGCTATTTTGGAACTTGGTCAAACTTGGTCAAATCAAGTCCTAAAAGGTTGCACTTTTTCCCAATTTTTAGAAATCAAATTTAAAAGCAGATTTAGATACCCATTTAAGAGGCACACATAAAAACGTCCACAACGAAGTTTCACTTTTAACCAATTTCTTGGAATTAAAATTTAATCATTGATTTAAATGCGCATTTGGAAGATAAGAGTGCTCGCCAACTTTAACGATGTTGTGAGCTATTTTTGGCATCTTTAAGCCAAACCCTAACAAAACTGCAAGATGCAGTCTCATCTTTGACCAAATTCTCAGAATTGAATCCTGATAATAGGTTTGGATGCATATTGGATAGAAAAGCATGCACGCCAACTTTCACGATGTTTCGAGCTATTTTGACCCACTTTAAGCCCAACCCTGTTGAAACCGCATGAAGCAGTTTCACTTTCGAACAGTTTCTTAGAATTTAAATTTGATCATATATTTGGATGCCTATTTGATGAACAAGAGTGCATGCAAACTTTTGAAACATTCCAAAATATTTTCTCCCGCTTTAAGATCGACCTTAGCAAAACCACACAACGGAGTTTCACGTTTGACTAATTTCTCAAAATTAAAATTTAATTGTAGATTTATCGGCCCATTTGGTAGATAAGAATGCATGCTAACTTTCATGATGTTCGGAGCTATTTTGGTCGTTATTCAAGGTTGGTTAAGTAAAGGTCTAAGAGATGTTATTTTTTTGGCTTTCTTGACATTGAAATTTGAAAGAGAATTTAGGTAACCATTTGAGGTCTAACCATGCATACAAACGTTTCGAGCTATTTCACTCCCTTTAAGTGCAACCTTAGCGAAAGTGGACGATAAAGTTTCTCGTTTGACGAATTTCATAGAATTGAAATATGATCATATATTTAGATGCCCATTTGGTGGATAAGACTGCATGCCAAATTTAGTGATGTTTAGAGCTCTTTTTCCCTCCTTTAAGGCAAACCTTAGCAAAACCGCATGACGGAGTTTCCATTTTGAATAAATTCCCATAATTGAAATTTGATCATCGATTTGGATACCTGTTTGATATACAAGTGTGCACGCCAAATTTTGTAATGTTTCGATCTATTTGAACCCGCTTTAAGCTGAAATATAGCAAAAATGCACGACGAAGTTTCACTTTTGACAATTTTCTCGCAATTGAAATTTGATCATAGATTTGGATGCCCATTTGATAGAAAAGCGTGCACTCCAAGTTTCGCTACTTTTCGAGCTATTTTCACCCCCTTTAACCCCAACCTTTGTGAAACCGCACGATAGAGTTTCACTCTTTACAAATTTATCGAAATTAAAATTTGATCATATCTTTTGATGCACATTTGGATGATAAGTGTGCATGCCAAATTTCACGATGTTTAGAGTTACTTTCAGCTCCTTTAAGCCAAACCCTAAGAAAACTGTATGATGGAGGTTCACTTTTGACGTACTTCTTAGAATGGAAACACTATCATAGATTTGGATGCCCATTGGATAAACAATCATGCATGCAAATTTTTGCAACGTTGCGAGCTATTATTTTGACCCCTTTTAAGCCCAACACTAGTGAAACCACATGACAGAGTTTCACTTTTGAGCACTGTCTCAGAATTGAAATTTGCTCATAGATTTGGATGTCCATTTGATAGACAAGCTTGCACATGAAATTTCACAACGTTGCGAAATAGTTTCACCCGCTTTAAGCCCAACCTTAGCAAAACTGTGCAACAGAGTTTCACATTTGACTAATTTCTCAAAATTAAAATTTAATCATATGTTTAGCATTGCATTTGGTAGATAAGAGTGCATGCTAACTTTCATGATGTTCGGAGCTATTTTGGTCATTATTCAAGGTTGGTCAAGTAAAGGTCTAAGAGATGTTATTTTTTCGGTTTTCTTGTAATTGAAACTTGAAAGAGAATTTAAGTAACCATTTGAGAGATAAACATGTATACAAAATTTCAAGGGATTTCGAGCTATTTTGGACCTTAGGAAAACTTGGTGAAACCAAGGCCTAAAAGGTTGCATTTGTTTCCAACTTCTCAGCCATTTTCCCGTCCTTTAAGCCAAACCTTAGCAAAATCGAATGATGGAGTTTCAATTTTGACCAAATTCTCGGAGTTGAAATTTGATCATAGATTTGGATGCCCATTTGATATAAAAATGTGCACGCCAAGTTTTGCAATGGTTTGAGCTATTTGGGACCCTTCGAGCCCAACTCTAGCGAAAATGCACGACGGAGTTTCACTTCTGACCAATTTCTCATAATTGAAATTTGATCATAGATTTGGATTCCCGTTTGATAGATAACCGTGCACTCCAACATTCACGACGTTTTGAGCTATTTTGTCCCCCTTTAACCCTAAACTTAGAGAAACCATATGACGGAGTTTCACTCTTGACCAATTTCTTAGAATTAAAATTTGATCATAGATTTAGATGTGCATTTCGAAGATAAGAGTGCACAACAACTTTCATGATGTTCAGAGTTATTTTCGACTCCTTTAAGCCAAACCCTAACAAAACTGCACGATGGAGTTTCGCTTTTGACCAATTTCTAAGAATTGAATCTTGATCATAGATTTGGATGCCCATTAGATAAACAAGCATGCACACCAATTTTTGCAACGTTCCAAGCTATTTTGACCACCTTTAAGCCCAACCCTAGCAAAAACGCATGATGAAGTTTCACTTTTGAGTAGTTTCTTATAATTGAAATTTGATCATAGATTTGAATGCCCATTTGGTAGACAAACATGCACACAAAATTTTGAGACGTTCCAAAATATTTCACCCCCTTTAATCCTAACCTCATCTAAACCATACAACAGAGTTTCACTTTTGACTAATTTCTAAGAATTAAAATTTGATCGTAGATTTATCTTAACATTTGGTAGATAACAGTGCACACCAACTTTCATGATGTTCAAAGTTATTTTGGTTGTTATTAAAGGTTGGTCAAGCAAAGGTCAAAGAGATGCTATTTTTTTGAATTTCTTGTAATTGAAATTTCAAAGACAATTTACATACCCATTTGAGAGATAACCATGCATACACACTTTTAGGGGATTTCGAGCTATTTTGGACCTTGGTCAAACTTGGTGAAAGCAAGGCCTAAAAGGTTGTACTTTTTTCCAATTTCTTAGAAATCAAATTGAAAAGTAGATTTAGATGCCCATTTAAGAGGCACACATATTTTTGTGAATTTCAAGTTATTTCGGCACTTAGTTAAGGTTGGTCAAACCAAGTTCTAAGAAATGCATTTTTCTTGACTTTCTCGATATTGAAATTTGAAACTGTATTTAGGTATCCATTTGAGAGATAATCCCTACATGTAGAGTTTTTTGGGATTGCGAGCCTTTTTGGACCTCGATCAAACTTTGTCAAACCAAGGCCTAAAACGTTGCATTTTTCCCATTTTCCTAAAATACAAATTTTGAAGTAGATTTAGATACCCATTTCAAAGATAGGCATGGACACTTATTTTTATGCTATTTGGAGCTATTTTGGCCCTCATTCAAGGATGGTCAAACAAAAGCTGAAAAGATGCACTTTTGTTGTCTTTTTAAGAAGTCAAATTTGAAAGTAGATTTATGTACCCATTTCAATAAACAAGCGTACACGCTAACTTTCGCGTCGTTCTGAGCTATTTCACTCCCTTTAAGTGCAACCTTAGCAAAAGAGCAGGATAAAGTTTCTCTTTTGACCAATTTCTTAGAATTGAAATATGATCATAAATTTAGATGCCCATTTGGTAGATAAGAGTGTATGCCAAATTTAGTGATGTTCAGAGCTCTTTTTCCTTCCTTTAAGCCAAACCTTAGCGAAACCGCATGATGGAGTTTCACTTTTGACTAAATATCCAGAATTGAAATTTGATCATAGATTTGGATGCCCGGTTGATACACAAGACATCACACCAAATTTTGTAATGTTTCGAGCTATTTGGACTCGCTTTAAGCCGAACTATATCGAAAATGCACGACGAAGTTTCACTTTTGACAATTTTCTCGCAATTGAAATTTGATCATAGATTTAGATGCCCATTTGATAGACAAGCGGGCACTCCAACTTTTGCAACATTCCAAGCTATTTTCACCCCCTTTAACCCAAACCTTTGCGAAACCGCACAACGGAGTTTCACTTTTTACAAATTTATTGCAATTAAAATTTGATCATTTCTTTTGATGCGCATTTGGATGATAAGTGTGCACTCCAACTTTCACAACGTTCATAGTTATTTTCAGCTCCTTTAAGCCAAACGCTAACAAAATTGTACGATCAAGTTTCACTTTTGACGTACTTCTTAAAATAGAAACTTGATTATAGATTTGGATGCCCATTGGATAAACAATCATCCACGCCAAATCTTGCAATGTCTCGAGGTATTATTTTGACCTCTTTTAACCCCAACCATAGTGAAACCACATGACAGAGTTTCACTTTTGAGCAGTTTCTTAGAATTCAAATTTGCTCATACTTGGTCAAACAAAGGCCTAAAATCTTGCACTTTTTGTAATGTTCCAAGCTATTCTGACCATATTTAACGCCAACCCTGGCGAAAATGCATGACAAATTTTCACTTTTGAGCAGTTTCTTATAATTGAAATTTGATCATAGAGTTATTTTCAACTCCTTTAAGCCAAACCCTAACAACAAAGTTTCACTTTTAACGAATTTCTCATAATTAAAATTTGATCGTAGATTTATCTTAGCCTTTGGTAGATAACAGTGCACACCAAATTTCAAGATGTTCAAAATTATTTTGGTCATTATTCAAGGTTGGTCAAGCAAAGGTCTAAGAGATGCTATTTTTTTGACTTCCTTGTAAGTGAAATTTGAAAGAGAATTTAGGTACCCATTTAAGAGATAACCATGCATACACACTTTCAGGGGATTTCGAGCTATTTTGGACCTTGGTCAAACTTGCTCAAAACAAGGGCTAAAAGGTTGCACTTTTTTTCCAATTTCTTAGAAATCAAATTTAAAAATAGATTTAGATACCCATTTAAGAGGCACACATAAAAACGTGCACAACAGAGTTTCACTTTTAACCAATTTCTTGGAATTAAAATTTAATCATTGATTTAAATGCGCATTTGGAAGATAAGAGTGCATGCCAACTTTCACGATGTTCAGAGCTATTTTTGGCATCTTTAAGTCAAACCCTAACAAAAATGCAAGATGCAGTCTCAGCTTTGACCAAATTCTTAGAATTGAAACCTGATCATAGGTTTGGGTGCATATTGGATAGACAAGCATCCACACCAACTTTCACGATGTTCCAAGCTATTTTGACACCCTTTAAACCCAACCCTGTCGAAACCGCATGAAGGAGTTTCACTTTCGAGCAGTTCTTAGAATTTAAATTTGATCATAAATTTGGATGCCCATTTGATGAACAAGCATACATGCAAACTTTTGTGACATTCCAAAATATTTTCACCCCCTTTAAGCCCAACCTTAGCAAAACTGCAGAACGAAGTTTCACGTTTGACTAATTTCTCAAAATTAAAATTTAATCATAGATTTATCGGTGCATTTGGTAGATAAGAGTGCATGCTAACTTTCATGATGTTCGGAGCTATTTCGATCCTTATCAAGGTTGGTCAAGTAAAGGTCTAAGAGATGTTATTTTTTTGGCTTCTTGTAATTGAAATTTGAAAGAGAATTTAGGTACCCATTTGAGAGATAACCCTGCATACAAACTTTTAGGGGATTTCAAGCTATTTTGGACCTTAGGCAAACTTGGTGAAACCAAGACATAAAAGGTTGCATTTGTTTCCAATTTCTCAAAGCCATTTTCCCCTCCTTTAAGCCAAACCTTAGAGAAATCAAATGATGGAGTTTCACTTTTGACCAAATTCTCGGAGTTGAAATTTGATCATAGATTTGGATGCCCATTTGATATCGTGCACGCCAACTTTTGCAATGGTCCAAGCTATTTGGACTCCTTCGATCCCAACTCTAGCAAAAATGAATGATGGAGTTTCACTTCTGACTAATTTCTAAGAATTGAAATTTGATTATAGATTTGGATGCTCGTTTGATAGATAACCGTGCACTCCAACCTTCACGACGTTTTGAGCTATTTTTACCCCTTGTAACCCCAATCTTAGCGAAACCGCATGACGTAGTTTCACTCTTGACAAATTTCTCAGAATTAAAATTTGATCATAGATTTAGATGTGCATTTGGAAGATCAGAGTGCACACCAACTTTCATGATGTTCAGAGTTATTGTCGACTCCTTTAAGCCAAACCCTAACAAAACCGCACAATGGAGTTTTGCTTTTGACCAACTTCTAAGAATTGAAACTTGATCATAGATTTGGATGCCCATTAGATCAACAAGTATGCACGCCAACTTTCGCAACGTTCTAAGCTATTTTGACCACCTTTAAGCCCAACCCTAGCAAAAAAGCATGACAAAGTTTCACTTTTGAGCAGTTTCATATAATTGAAATTTGATCATAGATTTGAATGCCCAGTTCATAGACAAGCGTGCATGCAAAATTTTGAGACGTTCCAAAATATTTCACCCACTTTAATCCCAACCTCAGCAAAACCATACAATAGAGTTTCACTTTTGACTAATTTCTCAGAACTAAAATTTGATCGTAGATTTATCTTAGCATTTGGTAGATAACAGTGCACACCAACTTTCACGATGTTTGAATTTATTTTGGTCATTATTCAAGGTTGGTCAAGCAAAGGTCTAAGAGATGCTATTTTTTTGACTTTCTTGTAAGTGAAATTTGAAAGAGAATTTAGGTACCCATTTAAGAGATAACCATGCATACACAGTTTCAGGGGATGCAGTCTTAGCTTTGACCAAATTCTTAGAATTGAAACCTAATCATAGGTTTGGATGCATATTGGATAGACAAGCATGCACGCCAACTTTGGCGACGTTTCGAGCTATTTTGACCCCCTTTAAGCCCAACCCTGTCGAAACCGCAAGAAGGAGTTTCACTTTCGAGCAGTTTCTAAGAATTTAAATTTGATCATAAATTTGGATGCTCATTTGATGAACAAGCGTGCATGCAAAATTTTGAGACATTCAAAAATATTTTCACCCCCTTTAAGCCCAACCTTAGCAAAACCGCACAACGGAATTTCACATTTGAATAATTTCTCAAAATTTAAATTTAATTGTAGATTTATTGGTGCATTTGGTAGATAAGAGTGCATGCTAACTTTCATGATGTTCGGAGCTATTTTGGTCATTATTCAAGGTTGGTCAATTAAAGGTCTAAGAGATGTTATTTTTTCGCCTTTCTTGTAATTGAAATTTGAAAGAGAATTTAGGTACCCATTTGAGAGATAACCATGCGCACAAACTTTCAGGGGATTTTGAGCCATTTTGGACATTTTGGAAACTTGGTGAAACCAAGACATAAAAGGTTGCATTTGTTTCCAATTTCTCAAAGCCATTTTCCCCTCCTTTAAGCCAAACCTTAGCGAAATCGAATGATGGAGTTTCACTTTTGACCAAATTTCGGAGTTGAAATTTGATCATAGATTTGGATGCCCATCTGCTATAAAAATGTGCACGCCAAATTTTGCAATGGTCTGAGCTATTTGGACCCCTTCGAGCCCAACTCTAGCGAAAATGAACGACAAAGTTTCACTTCTGACTAATTTCTCAGAATTGAAATTTGATCATAGATTTGGATGTCTGTTTGATAGATAACCGTGCACTCCAACTTTCACGACGTTTTGAGCTATTTTCACCCCCTGTAACCCCAATATTAGTGAAACCGCATCACGGAGTTTCACTCTTGACAAATTTCTCAAAATTAAAATTTGATCATAGATTCAGATGTGCATTTGGAAGATAAGAGTGCACGCCAACTTTCACAACGTTCTAAGCTATTTTGACCACTTTTAAGCCCAACCCTAGCGAAAACGCATGACGAAGTTTCACTTTTGAGTAGTTTCTTATAATTGAAATTTGATCATAGATTTGAATGCCCATTTTATAGACAAGCATGCACGTGAAATTTTTAGACGTTCCAAAATATTTCACCCTTTTAATCCCAACCTCAGCAAAATCATACAACAGAGTTTCACTTTTGACTAATTTCTCACAATTAAAATTTCATCGTAGATTTATCTCAACATTTGGTAGATACTAGTGCACACCAACTTTCATGATGTTCGAAGTTATTTTGGTCATTATTTAAGGTTGGTCAAACAAAGGTCTAAGAGATGCTATTTTTTCGACTTTCTTGTAATTGAAATTTGAAAGAGAATTAGGTACCCATTTGAGAGATAAATGTGTACACACTTTCAGGGGATTTCAGGCTATTTCGGACCTTGGTCAAACTTTTTCAAACCAAGTCCTAAAAGTCCAATCTCTTAGAAATCAAATTTCTTAGATACTCATTTCGGTACTTAGTCAAGGTTTGTCAAACCAAGTTCTAAGAAATGCACTTTTCTTGACTTTCTCGAAATTGAAATTTGAAACTGTATTTAGGTACCCATTTGAGAGATAATCCCTACATGTAGATTTTTTAGGATTGCGAGCCATTTTGGACCTCAGTCAAACTTCATCAAACCAAGGCCTAAAGCGTTGCATTTTCTCCATTTTCTGAAAATTCAAATTTTAAAATAGATTTAGATACCCATTTCAAAGCTAGGCATGGCACCTATTTTTATGAGATTTGGAGCTATTTTGGCCCTCATTCAAGGATGGTCAAACAAATGTTGAAACGATGCACTTTTGTTGACTTTTTCAGAAGTGAAATTTGAAAGTGGATTTAGGTACCCATTTCAATAAACAAGCCTACACACTAACTTTCGTGACGTTCTGAGCTATTTCACCCCCTTTAAGTGCAACCTTAGCGAAAGCGCACAATAAAGTTTCTCATTTGACCAATTTCTTAGAATTGAAATATGATCATATATTTAGATACCCATTTGGTAGATAAGAGTGCATGCCAAATTTAGTGATGTTCAGAGCTCTTTTTCACTACTTTAAGCCAAACCTTAGCAAAACCGCATGATGGAGTTTCACGTTTGACCAAATTCCTAGAATTCAAATTTGACCATAGATTTGGATGCCCGTTTGATATACAAGCATGCACGCCAAATTTTGTAATGTTTCGAGCTATTTGGACCCGCTTTAAGCTGAACTATAGCGAAAATGCACGACAAAGTTTCACTTTTGACTATTTTCTCGCAATTGAAATTTGATCATAGATTTGGATGCCCATTTGATAGACAAGCTTGCACCCCAACTTTCACAACGTTCCAAGCTATTTTCACCCCCTTTAACCCCAACCTTTGCGAAACTGCACAACGGAGTTTCACTTTTTACAAATTTATCGAAATTAAAATTTGATCATATCTTTTGATGCGCATTTGGATGATAAGTGTGCACATGAACTTTCACAATGTTCAGAGTTATTTTCAGCTCCTTTAAGCCAAACTCTAACAAAACCATATGATGGAGGTTGAATTTTGATGTACTTCTTAGAATGGAAACTTGATCATAGATTTGGATGCCCATTGGATAAACAATCATGCACGCCAAATTTTGCAATGTTTCGAGCTATTATTTTGACCCCTTTTAATCCCAACCCTAGTGAAACCGCACGACAGAGTTTCACTTTTGAGTAGTTTCTTAGAATTGAAATTTGCTCATAGATTTGGAAGTCCATTTGATAGACAAGATTGCACAAGAAATTTCACTACGTTGTGAAATATTTTCACCCGCTTTAAGCCCAACCTTAGGAAAACAACATAAGGGAGTTTCACTTTTGACCAATTTCTCAGAATTAAAATTTGATCGTAGATTTATTTGCGCATTTGGTAGATAAGAGTGCATGCCAACTTTAACGATGTTCAGAGCTATTTTGGTCGTTATTCAAGGCTGGAAAAGCAAAGGTCTAAGAGATCATATTTTTTCGACTTTCTCATAATTGAAATTTGAAAGAGAATTTAGATACCCATTTGAGAGATAACCATGCATACAAACTCTGAGGGGACATCGGTCAAACTTCGTCAAACCAAGGCCTAAAACATTGCATTATTTCCAATTTCTCAAAATTAAAATTTTAAAGTAGATTTAGATACCCATTTCAAATATAGGCATTGACACCTATTTTTACGAGATTTGGAGCTATTTTGGCCCTTAATCAAGGATGGTTAAACCAAGGCTAAAAATATGCACTATTGTCGACCTTTTTAGAATTGAAATTTGAATTGAAACTTGATCATAGATTTCAATGCTCGTTAGATAAACAAGCATGCACACCATCTTTCGCAACGTTCCAAGCTATTTTGACCACCTTTAAGCCCAACCCTAGCGAAAACGCATGACGAAGTTTCACTTTTGAGCAGTTTCTTGTAATTGAAATTTGATCATAGATTTGAATCTCCATTTGATAGAAAAGTGTGCATGCCAAATTTCGAGACATTCCAAAATATTTCACCCCCTTTAATCCCAACCTCAGCAAAACCATACAACAGAGTTTCAGTTTTGACTGATTTCTTAGAATTAAAATTTGATCATAGATTTATCTTAGCATTTGGTAGATAACAATGCACACCAACTATTTTATCATAGATTTATCTTAGCATTTGGTCATTATTCAAGGTTGGTCAAGCAAAGGTCTAAGAGATGCTATTTTTTCGACTTTCTTATAAGTGAAATTTGAAAGAGA
Source organism: Pseudotsuga menziesii (assembly GCA_001517045.1). Lineage (NCBI taxonomy): Eukaryota > Viridiplantae > Streptophyta > Pinopsida > Pinales > Pinaceae > Pseudotsuga > Pseudotsuga menziesii. The sequence goes on from LPNX011064453.1 coordinate 81,891, forward strand.
TTTTAGGTACCCATTTGAGAGATAACCATGCATACACACCTTAAGGGGATTTCAAGCTATTTTGGACCTTGGACAAACTTGGTCAAACCAAGGCCTAAAAGGTTGCACTTTTTTCCAATTTCTTAGAAATTAAATTTAAAAGTAGATTTAGATACCCATTTAAGAGGCACACATAAAAACGTGCACAACAGAGTTTCACTTTTAACCAATTTCTTGGAATTAAAATTTAATCATATATTTAAATGCGCATTTTAAAAATAAGAGTGCATGCCAACTTTCATGTTGTTGACAGCTATTTTCGGCATCTTTAAGCCAAACCCTAACAAAACTGTACGATGGAGTCTCAGCTTTGACCAAATTCTCAGAATTGAAACCTGATCATATGTTTGGATGCATATTTGATAGACAAGAATGCATGCAATTTTTCGTGACGTTTTGAGCTATTTTTCCCCCCTTTAAGCCCAAACGTATCAAAACCACACGATGGAGTTTCAATTTCGAGCAGTTTCTTAGAATTTAAATTTGATCATAAATTTGGATGCCCATTTGATGAACAAGCGTGCATGCTAACTTTCATGATGTTCAGACCTATTTTGGTTGTTATTTAAGGTTGGTCAAGTAAAGGTCTAAGAGATGTTATTTTTTCGACTTTCTTGTAATTGAAATTTGAAAGAGAATTTAGGTACCCATTTGAGAGATAACCATGCATACACACTTTCGGGGGATTTCGAGCTATTTTGGACCTTGGTCAAACTTGGTCAAACCAAGGCCTAAAAGGTTGCACTTTTTTCCAATTTCTTAGAAATCAAATTTAAAAGTAGATTTAGATACCCATTTAAGAGGCACACATAAAAACGTGCACGACGGAGTTTCACTTTTAACCAATTTCTTGGAGTTAAAATTTAATAATATATTTAAATGTGCATTTGGAGAATAAGAGTGCATGCCAAATTTCACGATGTTGAGAGCTATTGTCAACATCTTTAAGCCAAACCATAACAAAACTGCATGATGCAGTCTCAGCTTTGACCAAATTCTCAGAATTGAAACCTGATCAAATGTTTGGATGAATGTTGGATAGACAAGAATGCACGCCAACGTTTGTGATGTTTCAAGCTATTTCGACCGCCTTTAAGGAAAACCCTATCAAAACCGCACGACAGAGTTTCACTTTCAAGCAGTTTTGTAGAATTTAAATTTGATCATAAATTTCGATGCCCATTTGACGAACAAGCATGCATGCAAAATTTTGAGACATTCCAAAATATTTTCATCCCCTTTAAGCCCAACCTTAGCAAAACCGCACAATGGAGTTTCATGTTTGACTAATTTCTCAAAATTAAAATTTAATCGTAGATTTATTGGCACATTTGGTAGATAAGAGTGCATGCTAACTTTCATGATGTTCGGAGATATTTTGGTCATTATTCAAGGTTGGTCAAGTAAAGGTCTAAGAGATGTTATTTTTTCGGCTTTCTTGTAATTGAAATTCGAAAGAGAATTTGGGTACCCATTTGAGAGATAACCATGCATACAAACTTTCAGGAGATTTTGAGCTATTTGGATCTTAGGAAAACTTGGTGAAACCAAGCCCTAAAAGGTTGTATTTAAGCCAAAACTTAGCGAAATCGAATGGTGGAGTTTCACTTTAGACAAAATTCTCGGAGTTGAAATTTGATCATAGATTTGGATGCCTATTTCATATAAAAATGTGCATGCCAACTTTTGCAATGGTCCGAGCTATTTGGACCCCGTCGAGACCAACTCTAGCAAAAATGAACGACGGAGTTTCACTTCTAACTAATTTCTCAGAATTGAAATTTGATCATAGATTTGGATGCCTGTTTGATAGATAACCGTGCACTCCAACGTTCGCAATGTTTTGAGCTATTTTCACCCCCTGTAATCCCAATCTTAGCGAAACCACATGATGGATTTTCACTCTTGACAAATTTATTGAAATTAAAATTTGATCATAGATTTAGATGTACATTTTCAAGATAAGAGTGCATGCCAACTTTCATGATGTTCAGAGTTATTTTCGAATCCTTTAAGCCAAACCCCAACAAAACCACATGATGGAGTTTTGCTTTTGACCAACTTCTAAGAATTGAAACTTGATCATAGATTTGGATGTCCATTAGATAAACAAGCATGCACACCAGCTTTCGCAATGTTCCATGCTATTTTGACCACCTTTAAGTCCAACCCTAGTGAAAACGCATGACAAAGTTTCACTTTTGAGCAGTTTCTTATAATTTAAATTTGATCATAGATTTGAATGTCAATTTGATAGACAAGCGTGCAGGCAAAATTTCTAGATGTTCCGAAATATTTCGCCCCCTTTAATCCCAACCTCAGCAAAACAATACAACAGAGTTTCACTTTTGATTAATTTCTCATAATTAAAATTTGATCGTAGATTTATCTTAGCATTTGGCAGATAACAGTGCACACCAATTTCCACAATGTTCAAATTTATTTTGGTCATTATTCAAGGTTTGTCAAGCAAAGGTCTAAGAGATGCTATTTTTTCAACTTTGTTGTAAGTGAAATTTGAAAGAGAATTTAGGTACTTATTTGAGAGATAACCATGCAAACACACTTTCAGGGGATTTCAAGCCATTTTGGACCTTGGTCAAACTTGGTCAAACCAAGCCCTAAAAGGTTGCACTTTTTTCCAATTTCTTAGAAATCAAATTTAAAAGTAGATTTAGATACCCATTTAAGAGGCACACATAAAAACATGCACGACGGAGTTTCACTTTTAACCAATTTCTTGGAATTAAAATTTAATCATATATTTTAATGCCCATTTGGAAAATGAGAGTGCATGCCAACTTTCACGATGTTGAGAGTTATTTTCGGCTACTTTAAGCCAACCCCTAATAAAACTGCATGATGCAGTCTCAGCTTTGACCAAATTCTCAGAATTGAAAACTGATCATATGTTTGGATGCATATTGGATACATAAGGATGCATGCCATTTTTCACGATGTTTTGAGCTATTTTCCCCCCTTTAAGCCCAACCCTGTCGAAACCGCACGATGGAGTTTCACTTTCGAGCAGTTTCTTAGAATTTAAATTTGATAATAAATTTGGATGCCCATTTGATGAACAAGCGTGCATGCAAACTTTTGAGACATTCCAAAATATTTTCAACCCCTTTAAGCCCAACCTTAGCAAAACCGCACAACAGAGTTTCACGTTTGACTAATTTCTCAAAATTAAAATTTAATCGTAGATTTGTCAGCGCATTTGGTAGATAAGAGTGCATGCTAACTTTCATGATGTTCAGACCTATTTTGGTTGTTATTTAAGGTTGGTCAAGTAAAGGTCTAAGAGATGTTATTTTTTTGGCTTTCTTGTAATTCAAACTTGAAGAAGAATTTAGGTACCCATTTGAGAGATAACCATGCATACAAACTTTCAGGGGATTTCGAGCTATTTTGGACCTTAGGCAAACTTGGTGAAACCAAGCCCTAAAACGTTGTATTTGTTTCCAATTTCTCAAAGCCATTTTCTTATCCTTTAAGCCAAACCTTAGCAAAATCGAATGACAGAGTTTCACTTTTGACCAAATTCTCAGAGTTGAAATTTGATCATAGATTTGGATGCCCGTTTGATATAAAACAGTGCATGCCAACTTGTGCAATGGTCCGATCTATTTGGACCCCTTCGAGCCCAACTCTAGTGAAAATGAACGGTGTAGTTTCACTTCTTACTAATTTCTCATAATTAAAATTTGACCATAGATTTGGATGCCCGTGCACTCCGACTTTCGCAATGTTTTGAGCTATTTTCACCCCTTGTAAACGCAATCCTAGCGAAATCGCATGACGGAGTTTCACTCTTGACAGAAATCTCAGAATTAAAATTTGATCATAGATTTAGATGTGCATTTGCAAGATAAGAGTGCACTCCAACTTTCATGATGTTTAGATTTATTTTCGACTCCTTTAAGCCAAACCCTAACAAAACCACACGATGGAGTATCGCTTTTGACCAACTTCTAAAAATTGAAACTTGATCATAGATTTGGATGCCCATTAGATAAACAAGCATGCATGCCAACTTTCGCAACGTTCCAAGCTATTTTGACCACCTTTAAGCCCAACCCTAGCGAAAATGCATCACAAAGTTTCACTTTTGAGCAGTTTCTTATACTTGAAATTTGATCATAGATTTGAATGTCCATGTGATAGATAAGCGTGCATGCAAAATTTCGAGACATTCCAAAATATTTCACCCCCTTTAATCCCAACCTCAGGGAAACCATACAATAGAGTTTCACTTTTGACTAACTTCTCAGAATTAAAATTTGATCGTAGATTTATCTTAGCATTTGGTAGATAACAGTGCACACCAATTTCCATGATGTTTGAATTTATTTTGGTCATTATTCAAGGTTGGTCAAGCAAAGGTCTAAGAGATGCTATTTTTTTGACTTTCTTGTAAGTGAAAATTGAAAGAGAATTTAGGTACCCATTTGAGAGATAACCATGCATACACACTTTTGGTGGATCTTGAGATATTTTGGACCTTGGTCAAACTTGGTCAAACCAAGGCCTAAAAGGTTGCACTTTTTTCCAATTTCTTAGAAATCAAATTTAAAAGTAGATTTAGATATCCATTTAAGAGGCACACATAAAAACATGCACGGCGGAGTTTCACTTTTAAGCAATTTCTTGGAATTAAAATTTAATCATAGATTTATATGCGCATTTGGAAAATAAGAGTGCATGCCATCTTTCACGATGTTGAGAGCTATTTTCGGCATCTTTAAGCCAAACCATAACAAAATTGCATGATGTAGTCTCAGCTTTGACCAAATTCTCATAAATGAAACCTGATGATATGTTTGGATGCATATTGGTTAGACAAGCATACACGCCAACTTTCATGACATTTCGGGCTATTTTGACCCCCTTTAAGCCCAACCTTGTCAAAACCGCACGATGAAGTTTCACTTTTGAGCAGTTTGTTAGAATTTAAATTTGGTCATAAATTTGGATGCCCATTTTTATGAACAAGCGTACATGCAAACTTTTGAGATATTCCAAAATATTTTCACCCCCTTTCAGCCAAACCTTAGCAAAACTGCACAACGGAGTTTCACGTTTGGCTAATTTCTCTAAATTAAAATTTAATCGTAGATTTATTGGCGCATTTGGTAGATAAGATTGCATGCTAACTTTCATGATGTTTGGAGCTATTTTCATCGTTATTCAAGGTTAGTCAAGTAAAGGTCTAAGATATGTTATTTTCTCCCCCTTTAACCCTAAACTTAGGGGATTTCGAGCTATTTTGGACGTTAGGGAAACTTGGTGAAACCAAGACATAAAAGGTTGCATTTGTTTCCAATTTCTCAAAGCCATTTTCCCCTCCTTTAAGCCAAACCTTAGCGAAATCGAATGATGGAGTTTCACTTTTGACCAAATTTCGGAGTTGAAATTTGATCATAGATTTGGATGCCCATCTGCTATAAAAATGTGCATGCCAACTTTTGCAATGGTCTGAGCTATTTCGACCCCTTCGAGCCCAACTCTAGCGAAAATGAACGATGAAGTTTCACTTTTGACTAATTTCTCAGAATTGAAATTTGATCATAGATTTGGATGCCCGTTTGATAGATAATCGTGCACTCCAACTTTCATGACGTTTTGAGCTATTTTCACCCCCTGTAACCCCAATATTAGTGAAACCGCATGATGGAGTTTCACTCTTGACAAATCTCTCAGAATTAAAGTTTGATCATAAATTTAGATGTGCATTTTGAAGATAAGAGTGCACGCCAACTTTCGCAATGTTCTAAGCTATTTTGACCACTTTTAAGCCCAACCCTACAGAAAATGCATGACAAAGTTTCACTTTTGAATGCCCATTTAATAGACAAGCATGCATGCGAAATTTCGAGACGTTCCAAAATGTTTCACCCCTTTAATCCCAACCTCAGCAAAACCACACAACAGAGTTTCACTTTTGACTAATTTCTCACAATTAAAATTTCATCGTAGATTTATCTCAGCATTTGGTAGATACTAGTGCACACCAACTTTCATGATGTTCAACATTATTTTGGTCATTATTTAAGGTTGGTCAAACAAAGGTCTAAGATATGCTATTTTTTCGACTTTCTTGTAATTGAAATTTGAAAGAGAATTAGGTACCCATTTGAGAGATAAATGTGTACACACTTTCAGGGGTTTTCAGGCTATTTCGGACCTTGGTCAAACTTGGTCAAACCAAGGCCTAAAAGTCCAATCTCTTAGAAATCAAATTTCTTAGATACTCATTTCGGCACTTAGTCAAGGTTTGTCAAACCAAGTTCTAAGAAATGCACTTTTCTTGACTTTCTCGAAATTGAAATTTGAAACTGTATTTAGGTACCCATTTGAGAGATAATCCCTACATGTAGTTTTTTTTAGGATTGCGAGCCATTTTGGACCTTGGTCAAACTTCATCAAACCAAGGCCTAAAGCGTTGCATTTTTTCCATTTTCTAAACATTCAAATTTTAAAGTAGATTTAGATACCCATTTCAAAGCTAGGCATGGACACTTATTTTTATGAGATTTGGAGCTATTTTGGGACTCATTCAAGGATGGTCAAACAAATGTTGAAACGATGCACTTTTGTTGACTTTTTCAGAAGTGATATTTGAAAGTGTATTTAGGTACCCATTTCAATAAACAAGCGTACGCACTAACTTTCGTGACGTTCTGAGCTATTTCACCCCCTTTAAGTGCAACCTTAGCGAAAGCGCACGATAAAGTTTCTCATTTGACCAATTTCTTAGAATTGAAATATGATCATATATTTAGATGCCCATTTGGTAGATAAGAGTGCATGCCAAATTTAGTGATGTTCAGAGCTCTTTTTCGCTACTTTAAGCCAAACCGCATGACAGAGTTTCACGTTTGACGAAATTCCTAGAATTGAAATTTGATCATAGATTTAGATTCCCGTTTGATATACAAGCATGCACGCTAAATTTTGTAATGTTTCGAGCTATTTGGACCCGCTTTAAGCTGAACTATAGCGAAAATGCACGACGAAGTTTCACTTTTGACTATTTTCTCGCAATTGAAATTTGATCATATATTTGGATGCCCATTTGATATACAAGCTTGCACTCAAACTTTCGCAATGTTCCAAGCTATTTTCACCCCCTTTAACCCCAACCCTTGCGAAAATGCACAATGAAGTTTCACTTTTTACAAATTTATCGAAATTAAAATTTGATCATATCTTTTGATGCGCATTTGGATGATAAGTGTGCACACCAACTTTCACAATGTTCAGAGTTATTTTCAGCTCCTTTAAGCCAAACCCTAACAAAACCGTACGATGGAGCTTCACTTTTGATGTACTTCTTAGAATGGAAACTTGATCATAGATTTGGATGCCCATTGGATAAACCATCATGCACGCCAAATTCTACAATGTTTCGAGCAATTATTTTGACTCCTTTTAAGCCCAACCATAGTGAAACCACATGACATAGTTTCACTTTTGCGCAGTTTCTTAGAATTGAAATTTGCTCAGAGATTTGGCTATCCATTTGATAGACAAGATTGCACATCAACTTTCACGATGTTGCAAAATATTTTCACCCAGTTTAAGCCCAAGCTTAGCAAAATGATGCAAGGGAGTTTTACTTTTGACCAAACGATTAGAATTAAAATCTGATCGTAGATTTATCTGTGCATTTGGTAGATAAGAGTGCATGCCAACTTTCACGATGTTTGGAGCTAGTTTGGTCGTTATTCAAGGCTGGTCAAGCAAAGCTCTACGAGATCATATTTTTTCGACTTTCTCATAATTGAAATTTGAAAGAGAATTTACATACCCATTTGAGAGATAACCATGCATACAAACTCTAAGGGGATTTCAAGCTATTTTGGACCTTAGTCAAACTTGGTCAAACCAACAAGGCCTAAAAGCTTGCACTTTTTTCCAATTTCTTAGAAATCAAATGTAAAAGTATATTTAGATAACCATTTAAGAGATAAGAGTGCACACATATTTTTGTGAGATTTCGTGTTATTTCATCCCTTAGTTAAGGTTGGTCAAACAAAGTTCTAAGAAATGCACTTTTCTTGACTTTCTCGAAATTGAAATTTGAAACTGTATTTAGGTATCCATTTGGTAGATAAATCACACATGTATATTTTTTTGGGATTGTGAGCCATTTTGGACATCGATCAAACTTCGTCAAACCAAGGCCTAAAACATTGCATTATTTCCAATTTCTCAAAATTCAAATTTTAAAGTAGATTTAGATACCCATTTCAAATATAGGCATTGACACCTATTTTTATGAGATTTGGAGCTATTTTGGCCCTTAATCAAGGATGGTCAAACCAAGGTTGAAAATATGCACTATTGTCGACCTTTTTAGAATTGAAATTTGAAAGTGGGTTTGGGTACCCATTTCAATAAACAAGTGTACATGCCAACTTTCGTAACGTTCCAAGCTATTTTCACTCCCTTTAAGTGCAACCTTAACGAAAGCGTCGATATGCCCATTTGGTAGATAAGTGTGCACACATATTTTTGTGAGATTTCTAGTTAGATAAGAGTGCATGAAAATTTTCATGATGTTCAGAGCTATTTTCCTCTCCTTTAAGCCAAACCTTAGCGAAATCGAATGATGGAGTTTCACTTTTGACCAAATTCTCGAAGTTGAAATTTGATCATAGATTTGGATGCCCGTTTGATATAAAACATGCACGCCAACTTTTGCAATGTTCCGAGCTGTTTGGACCCCTTTGAGCCCAACTCTAGTGAAAATACACGATGGAGTTTCACTTCTGACTAATATCTGGGAATTGAAATTTGATCATAGATTTGGATGCCCACTTCATAGAGAAGTGTGCACTCCAACTTTCACGACACAACAAGCTATTTTCACCCCCTTTAACCCCAACCTTGGTGAAACCGCACAACGAAGTTTTACTTTTAACCAATTTCTTGGAATTAAAATTTAATCATAGATTTAAATGCGCATTTGGAAGATAAGAGTACATGCAACCTTTCATGATGTTGAGAGCTATTTTTGGCATCTTTAAGCCAAACCCTAACAAAAATGCACAATGGGGTGTCAAGTTTGACAAAATTCTCAGAATTGAAACTTGATCATAGGTTTGGATGCATATTGGATAGACACACGCCAACTTTCGTGACGTTTCGAGCTATTTTGACTACCTCTAAGCCCAACCCTGCCGAAACCGCATGACGGAGTTTCACTTTTGAGCAGTTTCTTAGAATTTAAATTTGATCATAAATTTGGATGCCCATTTGATGAACAAGTGTCCATGCAAACTTTTGAGACATTTCAAAATATTTTCACCCCCTTTAAGTCCAACCCTAGCAAAACCGCACAACGGAGTTTCAGTTTTGACTAATTTCTTAGAATTAAAATTTTAAATTGAAATTAATTGAAATTGAAATTTGAAAGAGAATTTAGGCACCCATTTGAGAGATAACCATGCATAAAAACTTTCAGGGGATTTCGAATTATTTTGGACCTTAGGAAAACTTGGTGAAACCAAGGCCTAAAAGGTTGCATTTTTTTCAATTTTCTCAGAGCCATTTTCCCCTCCTTTAATCCAAACCTTAGCGAAATCGAATGATGGATTTTCGCTTTTGACCAAATCCTCGGAGTTGAAATTTGATCATAGATTTATGCTGAATATTGAAGAATAATGTATGCTGATTAATGCACTAGTGGAAGTGTTGTGTGAAAAGAGTGCCATCTCTTGTGATCCATGCAGAGCAAAATCCTTGTGTTTCACACCATTACCAATTGCATAAAGACCTTGAAGGCTGCGAATTGGTATCACTGTCATTGTATCACTTTAAAACCTGAAGTTGACATTGTAAATCATCTTGTCAAAGACTGTAGACCTGCAAGGCTATTGTTTTTCTATTATCTCATTCTCTTTCTCATATTAAGTTCATTATTGTAAATTACACTAACAATTGTAAAAGATGCAATCTATAGAATTTGTAGTTGGTGTCACTCTCTCTGGCAAAAAGAGAGGCCGAGGAAGAAGAAACTTCAGAGGTAGAGGGGGCAGAAACAACTTCATCAAAAGATCAGATCTGTAGTGCAAGCGTTGTGGAAAGACTAGGCACACATCAGATCAGTGTTGGGCTTCGTGGGACTCCATCAAAGACAAGCATAACCAGAAGAAAGATGACCAAGATGCTAGTAAATGTTATGATTCTTGTATTGTTGCACATTGTAATCTTGGAATTAATGAAATGACTTCACTTTCATCTTACAAAGATTGTTGGCTGCTTGATACTAGTGCAACATCACACATGACATTTAGAAAAGATTGTTTTGAAGAACTTAATGAAACAATAGATGGCATAGTGTACTTTGCAGATAAGTCAAGCCTTAAACCAAAGGGAATGGGCACCATTCGACTAAAGATGCCTGGATTCCCTGATTTCTTGTTGAAGAACTTTCTCTATCTTCCAGAGTTGCAGAGAAGCCTGCTGTCCTTGGTGGAGATTCGACAGCAAGGCCATTCCATCCACATGTTTGATGGAATTGTTGAAATAAGAAAGTCCTCTGACAACCAAGTCATCATGAATGGATACGAAGATGGGAAGCTGCTGAAGCTAAAGGGTTCATCTGCAAGAGTTCAGAACTATGCCTACCTCTCTCAGCATGGAGAAGGTAATTTGTCATCTAGTTCATTGTGGCATGCGAGATTTGGTCATCTAAATTATAACAGTCTTCATTTGTTGAGAAAGAATGGTGTATTTGGTTTGCCCACCATTCCCAAAGAGAAGAACAAATGTGATGCATGTATATTAGGGAAACATAGTAAGCTGCCATTCCATGAATCTAATTTCAGAGCAAGTAGGAAATTAGAATTAGTACATTCTGATTTATGTGGCCTAATGCCAACACCTTCAGCAAATGGGAATAAGTATTTTATGAAATTTGTTGATGACTACTCAAGAATGTGCTGGATTTACTATTTAAAGACAAAATCAGAAGCATTTCAAACATTCAAAGACTTTCATGCATTGATAGAAAAACAAGCACAATAAAAAATTGGTACACTTCGTACTGATAATGGGAAAGAATACACTTCAAATGCTTTTGAAGATTATCTTCGCCAACATGGAATTGCACATCAGACTACAGTTCCCTACAATCCTCAACAAAACGGTGTAGCAGAAAGAATGAATAGAACCATAATGAATATGGTTCGCTCAATGATGTTTTTCAAGAATGTAAAACTAATGTTTTGGGGTGATGCAGTAAAATGTGCAGCCTATTTGAGAAATAGAAGTCCCTCAAATGCTCTTGATAACAAGACTCCACATGAAATGTAGTTTGTCCATCTCCCTTCAGTCAGGCATCTCAGAGTTTTTGGTTCCACCTGTTATGCCTTGATTCCAAAGGAGAAAAGAAACAAGCTTGGTGCTCAAAGCAGAAAATGTATTTTCCTGGGGTACGAAGAATACTCCAAGGCATACCGTCTGTATGATGAGGTAAACAAGAAATTTGTTATTTCCAGAGATGTCATTTTTCTTGAAACTAATAAAAATGACCAGTACATTGAGAGACAGCTTGATCATTTGGAAAGTTATCCTCATCCAAAGACATATTCTGAAAATGAATATGAAATTCCAAATCTTGAAGGGGGGATTCCTATTCTGGATCAACCTTTGGAATTTCCATATGAAGCACCAACTCCCCCGCATGAAGAAGTTCCTGCTACTTCACTTGAACAAGAGGTTCAACTGGATGATGTGATTGAGAGAATTGAAAGACTCTCAATCAATGATGAAGCACCACTAGCTGATCAACCAGGACCATCACGGAAGATTCCTAAATGGGCCACAAAGGCACTTGAAAGTGTCCATCCAGATGAAGTTGGAAAGACAGGAACGAGAAGTTTGAAAAGACATGAAGATGGAGGAGGAGCAGATAATTCAGGTGATGACATGGATGTATCATTTGATTGTGAATTTAATTCATCTCCTAACTTTGAACCAACTTCCTTTGAAGAAGCTTCTACTCGAGTTGAGTGGAAAGAAGCTATGCAGAATGAGTATGATGCACTCATGAAGAATGGAACTTGGAAGCTGGTTGACCCTCCAGTTGGAACCAAACCAATTGGCTACAAGTGGGTGTACAAGAACAAATACAAATCAGATGGCTCACTTGACAAGCACAAAGCGAGTCTTGTAGCAAAAGGCTATGCACAGAAAGAAGGAATTGACTATGAATAAACATTTTCTCCTACAGCAAAATGGGCTACCATCCGTACCTTACTCTCTTTAGATGCTCATAAAGAGTGGAAAGTTCATCAAATGGATGTGAAGACTGCTTTATTGAATGGAGACTTGAAAGAGAATGTCTTCATGTCTCAGCCAGAAGGATTTGTTGTGAAAGGAAAAGAACAAAAGGTATGCAAGCTTGTCAAATCCTTGTATGGCCTAAAACAAGCACCTCGCGCATGGTATGAAAAGTTAACCGAGCATATTTTGAAGTTAAATTTCAAACATTTTGATCTTAATGATGCGACATTGTTTATAAAGAAAGTTGGAAGATCTGTTGTGTATCTTGTGGTGTACATAGATGATATTTTGATGACAGGGAACAATGAGAGCTATATATCATCCATAAAGAAAGATTTGAAAAAGATCTTTGAAATGACAGATATGGGACATCTCCACTATTACTTAGGAATTGAAGTCACTCAACATCCTAAGTATATTTTCCTATATTAGAAAAATATGTTGGAGAACTACTAAACAAATTTTGCATGACAGAATGCAACCCTGTATCTACTCCAATGGAACAGAAAATGAAGCTCACATCAAGCGAAGGAAAAGAATTTGAGGATGCGACCAACTATCAACAACTTGTAGGAAGTCTTATCTACCTTACAACAACTAGACCAGATATTTTTTATGTTGTTGGCATACTTTCAAGGTTCATGCATAAACCTTGTGAAGGACACTGGTCAGCTGCAAAAAGAGTTCTAAGATACTTGAAGGGGACTCAAGACATTGGACTCAAGTACTCTAAAGTGGATGACTTCAAACTTATTGGGTACTCAGACTCAGATTTTGATGGCGATAAGGAGACAGGAGTATCAACTTCTAGATACACTATGAGTCTTGGATCAACAGCTATCTCATGGAGATCACGTAAACAGTCAGTTCCGGCAGCTTCAACAATAGAAGTAGAATATGTGGCTGTAACTGAAGCAACGAAAGAAATAGTATGGCTCAGGAAGATACTTGAAGATTTGCAAGAAAAACAAGAGAACTCCACTCCATTGTTGGTCGACAATACTTCTGCAATCAAGCTGGCTAAGAATCCTAGATTCCATGATCGAACCAAACACATCAACACAAAGTATCATTTGATTCGACATCATGTAGAGGCCAAGGCAGTCCATCTTCGACATTGTTCCACAAATGATCAAGTTGCAGACATCTTCACCAAAGCGCTTGGACGAGAAAAGTACACACTAACTTTCACGACTTTCTGAGGCGCTATTTCACTCCCTTTAAGTGCAACCTTAGCGAAAGCGCACGATAAAGTTTCTCGTTTGACCAATTTATTAGAATTGAAATATGATCATATATTTAGATGCCCATTTGGTAGATAAGAGTGCATGCCAAATTTAGTGATGTTCAGAGCTCTTTTTCTCTCCTTTAAGCTAAACCTTAGTGACACTGCACGATGAAGTTTCACTTTCGACCAAATTCCCAGAATTGAAATTCGATCATAGATTTGGATACCCGTTTGATATACAAGCGTGCAGGCCAAATTTTGTAATGATTCGAGATATTTGGACCCGCTTTAAGCTAAACTATAGAAAAAATGCAAGACAAAGTTTCACTTTTCACAATTTTCTCGCAATTGAAATTTGATCATAGATTTGGATGCCCATTTGATAGACAAGTGTGCGCTCCAACTTTCGCAACGTTGTGAGCTATTTTCACCCCCTTTAACCCCATACTTTGTGAAACCGCATGACAGAGTTTCACTTTTTACAAATTTATCGAAAATAAAATTTGATGATATCTTTTGATGTGCATTTGGATGATAAGTGTGCACGCCAACTTTCATGATGTTCAGAGTTATTTTCAGCTCCTTAAGCCAAACCCTAAAAAAACTATATGATGGAGGTTCACTTTTGACGTACTTCTTAGAATGGAAACTTGATCATAGATTTGGATGCCCATTGGATAAACAATCATGCAAGCCAAATTTTGCAACGTTCCAAGATATTATTTTGACCCCTTTTAAGCCCAACCCTAGTGAAACTGCACGACAGAGTTTCACTTTTGAACAGTTTCTCAGAATTGAAATTTGCTCATAGATTTGGATGTGCATTTGGAAGATAAGAGTGCACGCCAACTTTCATGATGTTCAGGGTTATTTTTTACTCCTTTAAGCCAAACTCTAACAAAACCGCACGATGGAGTTTCGATTTTGACCAACTTCTAAGAATTAAAACTTGATCGTAGATTTGGATGCCCATTAGATAAACAAGCATGCACATGAACTTTCGCAACGTTCCAAGCTATTTTGACCACCTTTAAGCCCAACCCTAGCGAAAACGCATGACGAAATTTCACTTTTGAGCAGTTTCTTATAATTGAAATTTGATCATAGATTTGAATGCCCATTTGACAAACAAGCGTACATGTGAAATTTCAAGACGTTCCAAAATATTTCACCCCTTTAATCCCAACCTAAGTAAAACCATACAACAAAGTTTCAGTTTTGACTAATTTTTCAGAATTAAAATTTGATCGTAGATTTATCTTAGCATTTGGTAGATACCAGTGCACACCAACTTTCACGATGTTCGAAGTTATTTTGGTCATTATTTAAGGTTGGTGAAGAAAAGGTCTAAGAGATGCTATTTTTTCAACTTTCTTGTAATTGAAATTTTAAAGAGAATTTAGGTACCCATTTGAGAGATAACCATGCATACATACTTTCAGGGGATTTTGAGCTATTTTGGACCTTCATCAAACTTGGTCAAACCAAGGCCTAAAAGTCCAATTTATTAGAAATCAAATTTAAAAGTAGATTTAGATACCCATTTCGGCACTTAGTCAAGGTTGGTCAAACCAGGTTCTAAGAAATGCACTTTTCTTGACTTTATCGAAATTGAAATTTGAAACTGTATGTAGGTACCCATTTGAGAGATAATCCTTACATGTAGATTTTTTTGGGATTACGAGCCATTTTGGACCTTGGTCAAACTTCGTCAAAGCAAGGCCTAAAACGTTGCATTTTTTCCATTTTCTGAAAATTCAAATTTTAAAGTAGATTTAGATACCCATTTCAAAGATAGGCATGGACACCTATTTTTATGAAATTTGGAGCTATTTTGGCCCTCATTCAAGGATGGTCAAACAAAAGTTGAAAAGATGCACTTTTGTTGACTTTTTCAAAAGTGAAATTTGAAAGTGGATTAAGGTACCCATTTCAATAAACAAGTGTACACACTAACTTTTGCGACGTTTCGAGCTATTTCACTCCCTTTAAGTGCAGCCTTAGTGAAATTGTTCATAAGAAACTGTTCACAAGTGAAAATTCGTTGCACGGTTTCGAGAAGATTTTCAAAACTGAATCTCCACCATGCGACTTCCCTAGGGCTTGGCTTAAAGGAGGTGAAAATAGCTCTTAACATGGTGACAGTTTGCGTGCATGCTTGTCTACCGAATGGGAATCTAAATCTATGATTGAATCTTAATTCCGAGAAATTAGTCAAAACTGAAACTCGATAGTGCGGTTTCATTAAGGTTGGGCTTAAAGGGGGTGAAAATAGCTCATAACATCGTGAAAGTTGGTGTCCAGGCATGTCTATCAAATGGGACTCCAAATCTATTATCCAATTTCAATTACGAGAAATTGCTCAAAATTGAATTCTAAGCTATTTTGACACCCATTAAGCCCAACCTTGGCGATACTGCATAATGGAGTTTCACCCCCTTTATGTGTTTTTTCTATGGCTGGGTTTAAAAAGTGTCTAAATAACTCTAAACATGGTGTAATTTTGAATGCATGCTTTTCTACCAAATGGTCATCTAAATCTATGATCAAATTTTAATTTTGGAGAAATTGGTCTAAAGTGAAACTCCATCATGCAGTTTCACTAAGGTTGGGCTTCAAGGGGGTGAAATAGCTTGGAACTTCATGAAAGTTGATGTGCACTCTTGTCTATCAAATGGGCATTCAAATTTATTTTCAAATCAGAGTTCAATTATGAGAATTTGGTCAAATGTGAAACTTTGTCATGCGGGTTTGCTAGGGTTTGGCTTAATGGAGGTGAAAATAGCTTTGAACATCATGAAACTTAGCGTGCACTCTTATATACAAAATGGGCATCTAAATCTATGATCAAATTTTAATTAAGGGAAATTGGTCAAAAGAGAAACTTTATGCATGCTTGTCTACCAAACAGGCTTACGATCAAATTTCAATTTTGAGAAGTTAGTCAAAAGAGAAACTTTGTTGTGCGGTTTCGCTATGGTTTGGCTTAAACGAGGTATAAATACCTCTAAAAAATGGTCAAATTTAACGTCAATGCTTGTCTACCAAATGGTCATCTAAATATATTATCAAATTTTAATTTTGACAAATTGGTCAAAAGTGAAACTTCATCATGCGGTTTCGCTATAGTTGGGCTTAAATGGGGTGAAAATAGATCAAAACATTGCAAAAGTTGGCCTGCATGCTTGTCTATCAAATGGGCATCCAAATCTATGATCAAATTTCATTTCCATGAAATTGGTCAAAAGTGAAACTTTGTTGTGCGGTTTCTCTAGTGTTGGGTTTAAAAGGGGTCAAAATAGCTCGAGCATTGTGAAAGTTGGCATGCATGCTTGTCAATCTATGTTCATTGAAATCTATGATCAAATTTTAATTCCGAGAAGATGGTCAAACGTGAAACTTCGTCGTGCTATTTTGCTATGGTATGGCTTAAATGGGGTGAAATTAGTGCAAAACATCATGAAATTTGGTGTGCACTCTTGCCTATGAAATGGACATCCAAATCAATGATCAAATTTAATTATGAGAATTTGATCAAAAGTGAAACTCTGTCATGCGGTTTCGCAAGTGTTGGACTTAAACGGGGGTCAAAATAGTTAGGAACGTTGCGAAATTTGGCATGCATATACATCTATAATCAAATTTTAATTCCGAGAAATTGGTCAAAAGTGAAACTCCATCATTCAGTTTCTCAAAGGTTTGGCTTAAAGGGGGTGAAAATAACTTAGAACATCACAAAAGTTGGCGTGCACAATTGTCCATCAAATGGGCATCCAAATCTATGATCAAATTTCAATTCAGAGAAATAAATCAAAAGTGAAACCATTTCATGCATTTTTGCTAGGGTTGGGTTTAAAAGGGGTCTAAATTGCACCAAACATCGCGGAAGTTATAGTGCATGCTTGTCTGCCAAATTGTCATCAAAATCTATGATCAAATTTTAATTCTGAGAAATTGGTCTAAGTGAAACTTTGTCATGCAGTTTTGCTAAGGTTGGGCTTAAAGGGGGTGAAAATAACTTGGAACATCGAGAAAGTTAGCGTGCACACTTGTCTATCAAGTGGGCATCCAAATCTATGTTCAAATTTCAATTCGAAGAAATTGGTCAAAAGTGAAACTCTATTGTGTGTTTTCGCTAGGGTTGGGTTTAAAAGAAGTCTAAATAGCTCTGAACATGGAAGAATTTGGAGTGCATGCTTCTCTACCAAATAGTCATCTAAATCTATGATCAACTTTTAATTTCGAGAAATTGGTCTAAAGTGAAACTTCGTTATGCGGTTTCGCTAAGGTTGGGCTTAAAGGGGATGAAAATAGCTCGAAACATCGCAAACTTTGGCATGTTTTCTTGTTTATCAAATGGGCATGTGCATCTATGATCAAATTTCAATTTCAAGAAATTGTTCAAAAGTGAAACTCCGTCATGCAGTTTCGCTAGAGTTGGGCTTAAACGAGGTCAAAATAGCTTGAAACGTTGCGAAAGTTGGCGTGCATGCTTGTTTATCAAATGATCATCTAAATATATGATTAAATTGTCATGAAAGTTGGCGTGCATGCTTTTCTATCAATTGGGCATCCAATATATTATTAAATTTCAATACTAAGAAATTGCTCAAAAGTGAAACCTCCATCGTTCATTTTCGCTAGGGTTGGGCTTAATGGTCCAAATAGCTCAAAATATTTTGAAAGTTGGTGTGCATGCTTTTCTATGAAATGAGCATGCAAATATATGATCAAACATCAATTCAAAGAAATTGGTCAAAAGTGAAACTATGTTGTGCGGTTTTGTTAGGGTTAGGCATAAAGGGGGTCAAAATAGCTCGAAATGTGGCGAAAGTTGGCATACACACTCGTCTATCAAACAGGCATCCAAATCTATGATCAAATTTAAATTTCAACAAGTTGGTCAAAAGTGAAACTCGTCTCTCGGTTTCGCTAGGGTTTGGCTTAAAGGAGGTGAAAATAACTCTGAACATGGCAAACATTGGCGTTCACTCTTGTCTACCAAATGGGCATCTAAATATCTATGATTAAATTTTGATTCTGAGAAATTGGTGAAAAGTGAAATTTCATTGTGCGGTTTCACCAAGGTTGGCCTTAAGGGGGTTGAAAATAGCTTGGAACACCACAAAAGTTGGTGTGCATGCTTTTCTATGAAATGGGCATCCAAATCGACGATCACATTTGAATTCCAAGAAATTACTCAAGAGTGAAACTCCATTGTGTGGTTTCCATAGCATTGGGTTTAAAGGGTCAAAAGTAGCTCAAAATGTTCAAAACGTTGGCGTGTATGCTTGTTTATCACATGTGCATCCTAATTTATGATCAAATTTTAATTTCAAGAAATTAATCAAAAATCCATTCTACAGTTTCGGTAAGGTTTGGATTAAAAGAGGTGGGAATAGCTCTAAACATCTCAAAAGTTGGCATGCACTCTTATCTACCGAATGGGCATCTAAATATATGATCAAATTTTAATTCTGAGAAATTGGTCAAATGTGAAACTTCATCGTGTGGTTTCACAAAGGTTGCGTTTAAAGGAGTTCATTAAATTGGAACATTGCTAAAGTTGGCCTGGATGTCTATCAAAGGGGTATGCAAAGCTATAATCAAATTTCAATTCCAAGAATATAGTCAATATTGAAACTCCATCGTGCGGTTTCACTAGTGTTTTGCTTAAAGGAGGTGAACACAGCTATGAACATCATGAAATTTTGTGAGCAAATTTTGTGAAATGGTCATCAAATTTTAATTCCAAGAAATTGGTCAAAAATGAAACATCATCATGCGATTTCACTAAGTTTCAGCTTAAAAGGGGTGGAAATAGTTCATGACATCATGAATTTGGTGTGCATGCTTGTCTATCAAATGGGCATCCAAATCTCTGATCAAATTTCAATTCCAAGAAATTGTTCACAAGTGAAACTTCGTTGCACGGTTTTGTTAGCGTTGACCTTAAACGAGGTCAAAATAGCTTGGAATGTTGTGAAAGTTGGTGTGCATGCTTATCTATCAAATGGGTAACCAAATCTATCATCAAGTTTTAGTTTCGAGAAGCTATTCAAAAGTGAATCTCCGCCGTGCGACTTCCCTAGGGTTTGGCTTAAAGGAGGTGAAAATAGCTGTTAACATGGTGAATGTTTGCGTGCACGCTTGTCTACCAAATGTGAATCTAAATCTATGATTGAATTTTAATTCTGAGAAATTGGTCAAAAGTGAAACTCGATAGTGCAGTTTCACTAAGGTTGGGCTTAAAGGGGATGAAAATAGCTCATAACGTCGTGAAAGTTGATGTCCAGGATTGTATATCAAATGGGACTCCAAATCTATTATCCAATTTCAATTACGAGAAATTGCTCAAAATTGAATTCTAAGCTATTTTGACCCCATTAAGCCCAACCCCAGCGATACCGCACAATGGAGTTTCACCCCCTTTGTGTGTTCTTGCTATGGATGGGTTTAAAAGTGTCTAAATAACTATGAACACGGTGTAAGTTTGAATGCATGCTTGTTTACCAAATGGTCATCTAAATCTATGATCAAATTTTAATTTTGGAGAAATTGGTCTAAAGTGAAACTCCATGGTGCGGTTTCGCTAAGGTTGTGCTTCAAGGGGGTGAAATAGCTTGGAACGTCGTGAAAGTTGATGTGCACTCTTGTCTATCAAATGGGCAGTCAAATTTATTTTCAAATCTCAATTCCAAGAAATCACTCAAAATTGAAACACCATCATATAGTTTCGATAGGGTTGGGATTAAAGGGGTCAAAACAGATCCAAATGTTGTGAAAGTTGGTGTGCAAGCTTGTTATCCAATGTGCATCCAAATCTATGATCAGATTTTAATTCTGAGAAGTTGGTCAAATGTGAAACTTTGTCATGTGAGTTTTCTAGGGTTTGGCTTAAAGGAGGCGAAAATAGCTCTAAACATTGTGAAACTTAGCGTGCACTCTTATATACAAAATGGGCATCTAAATCTATGATCAAATTTTAATTAAGGGAAATTGGTCAAAAGAGAAACTTCATCGTGTGGTCCAGATAAGGTTTGGCTTAAATGGGGTGAAAATAGCTCTAGACATCACGAAAGTTGGCATCCACGCTTGTCTTTGAACTATGAATCCAAATAAATGGTGAAATTTCAATTCTAAGAAATTAGTTAAAAGTGAAACTCCATTGTGTGATTTCACTAGGGTTGGGTTTAAAGAGAGTCAAAATAACTTGAAACATTGAGAAAGTGGGCATGCATGCTTGTCTATCAAACGGGCATCCAAATTTACGATCAAATTTCAATTTCGACAAGTTAGTCAAAAGAGAAACCTTGTCATGCGGTTTCGCTATGGTTTGGCTTAAAGGAGGTATAAATACCTCTAAAAAATGGTGAAAGTTAACATGCATGCTTGTCTACCAAATGGTCATCTAAATCTATGATCAAATTATAATTTTGGCAAATTGGTCAAAAGTGAAACTTCATCGTGCGGTTTCGCTATGGTTGGGCTTAAATGGGGTGAAAATAGCTCAAAACATCGCAAAAGTTAGCCTGCATGCTTGTCTATCAAATGGGCATCCAAAATCTATGATCAAATTTCAATTCCGTGAAATTGGTCAAAAGTGAAATTGAGTCGTGTGGTTTCTCTAGGGTTGGGTTTAAAAGGGGTCAAAATAGCTCGAGCGTTGCGAAAGTTGGCATGCACGCTTCTCGATCTATGTTCAATTAATTCAATGATCAAATTTTAATTCCGAGAAATCGGTCAAAAGTGAAACTTCGTTGTGCTATTTTGCTATGGTATGGCTTAAATGGGGTGAAATTAGCTCAAAACGTCACGAAATTTGGTGTGCACGCTTGCCTATGAAATGGACATCCAAATTAAAGATCAAATCTAATTCTGAGAAATTGATCAAAAGTGAAACTTCGTCATGTGGTTTCGCAAGTGTTGGACTTAAAGGGGGTCAAAATAGCTAGGAACGTTGCAAAATTTGGCGTGCATATAAATCTATAATCAAATTTTAATTCTAAGAAATTGGTTAAAAGTGAAATTCTGTCATTCGGTTTCTCAAAGGTTTGGCTTAAAGGGGCTAAAAATAACTTAGAACATCACAAAAGTTGGCGCGCACACTTGTCCATCAAATGGGCATCCAAATCTATGATCAAATTTCAATTCAGAGAAATAGGTCAAAAGTGAAACCATTTCATGCATTTTTGCTAGGGTTGGGTTTAAAAGGGGTCTAAATTGCTCCAAATATGGCGAAAGTTGTAGTGCATGCTTGTCTGCCAAATTGTCATCAAAATCTAGGTCAAATTTTAATTCTGAGAAATTGGTCTAAGTGAAACTTTGTCATCAAGTTTCGCTAACGTTGGGCTTAAAAGGGGTGAAAATAACTTGGAACATCGCAAAATTTGGCATGCACACTTGTCCATCAAATGGGCATCCAAATCTATGTTCAAATTTCAATTCAAAGAAATTGGTCAAATGTGAAACTCTGTTGTGTGTTTTTGCTAGGGTTGGGTTTAAAAGAAGTCTAAATAGCTCTGAACATGGAAGAATTTGGAGTGCATGCTTCTCTACCAAATAGTCATCTAAATCTATGATCAACTTTTAATTTCGAGAAATTTTTCTAAAGTGAAACTTGGTTATGCGGTTTCGCTAAGGTTGGGCTTAAAGGGGATGAAAATAGCTCGGAACATCGTGAAATTTAGCATGCTTTCTTGTTTATCAAATGGACATGTGAATCTATGATCAAATTTCAATTTTAAGAATTTTTTCAAAAGTGAAACTCCGTCATGCAATTTCGGTAGAGTTGCGCTTCAACGAGGTCAAAATAGCTCGAAACGTTGCGAAAGTTTCCTTGCACGCTTTTTTATCAAACGATCCTCTAAATCTATGACTAAATCGTCGTGAAAGTTGGCGTGCATGCTTTTCTATCAATTGGGCATCCAATCTATGATTAAATTTCAATACTAAGAAATTGCTCAAAAGTGAAACCTCCGTCGTGCATTTTCGCTAGGGTTGGGCTTAATGGTCCAAATAGCTCAAAATATTTCAAAAGTTGGCATGCAAGCTTTTCTATGAAATGAGCATGCAAATATATGATCAAACATCAATTCAGAAAAATTGGTCAAAAGTGAAACTATGTTGTGCGGTTTCGTTAGGGTTAGGCATAAAGGGGGTCAAAATAGCTCGAAATGCTATGAAAGTTGGCATGCACACTCGTGTATCAAACAGGCATCCAAATATATGATCAAATTTAAATTTCAACAAGTTGGTCAAAAGTGAAACTCGTTGCCCGGTTTCGCTAGGGTTTGCCTTAAAGGAGGCATAAATAACTCCGAACATGGTGAATGTTGGCATTCACTCTTGTCTACCAAATGGGCATCTAAATCTGTGATTAAATTTTAATTCTGAGAAGTTGGTCAAAAGTGAAATTTCATCATGTGGTTTCACCAAGGTTGGCCTTAAGGGGGTTGAAAATAGCTTGGAACACCACAAAAGTTGGCGTGCATGCTTTTCTATGAAATGGGCATCCAAATAAATGATCACATTTCAATTCCAAGAAATTGCTCAAAAGCGAAACTCTGTCGTGTGGTTTCCCTAGTGTTGTGTTTAAAGGGTTAAAACTAGCTCAGAATGTTAAAAACATTGGCATGTATGCTTGTTTATCCCATATGCATCCAAATTTATGATCAAATTTTAATTTCAAGAAATTATTTAAAAGATAAACTCCATTCTGCGGTTTTGCTAAGGTTTGGCTTAAAGGAAGTGAGAATAGCTCTAAACATCGTAAAAGTTGGCATGCATTCTTATCTACCGAATGGGCATCTAAATATATGATCAAATTTTAATTCTAAGAAATTGGTCAAATGTGAAACTTCATCGTGTGGTTTCACAAAGGTTGTGTTTAAAGGAGTTGAAATTAAATTGGAACATTGCTAAAGTTGGCCTGCGTGTCTATCAAATGGGTATGCAAAGCTATAATCAAATTTCAATTCCAAGAAAATAGTCAATATTGAAACTCCATCGTGCAGTTTCACTAGTGTTTGGCTTAAACAAGGTGAACATAGCTATGAACATCGTGAAATTTGGTGAGCACTCTTATCTACCAAATGGTCATCAAATTTTAATTCCAAGAAATTGGTCGAAAATGAAACTTCGTCATGTGATTTCACTAAGTTTCGGCTTAAAAGGGGTGAAAATAGTTCGTGACATCACAAATTTGATGTGCATGCTTGTCTATCAAATGGGAATCCAAATCCATGATCAAATTTCAATTCCAAGAAACTGTTCACAAGTGAAACTTCATTGCATAGTTTCGCTAGTGTTGACCTTAAACGAGGTCAAAATAGCTTGGAACATTGCGAAAGTTGGTGTGCACGCTTGTCTATCAAACGAGCAACCAAATCTATCATCAAGTTTTAGTTTGGAGAAGTTGTTCAAACGTGGATCTCCGTCGTGCGACTTCCCTAAGGTTTGGATTAAAGGAGGTGAAAATAGCTCTTAACATGCTGAAATTTTGTGTGCACGCTTGTCTACCAAATGGGAATCTAAATCTATGATTGAATTTTAATTATGAGAAATTGGTTAAAAGTGAAACTCGATAGTGCAGTTTCACTAAGGTTGGGCTTAAAGGGGGTGAAAATAGCTCATAACGTTGTGAAAATTTGGTGTCCATGCTTGTCTATCAAATGGGACTCCAAAACTATTATCCTATTTCAATTACGAGAAATTGCTCAAAATTGAATTCTAAGCTATTTTGACCCCCATTAAGCCCAACCCTAGTGATACCACACAATGGAGTTTCAGCCCCTTTGTGTGTTTTTGCTATGGCTGGGTTTAAAAAGTGTCTAAATAACTCTAAACATGGTGTAAGTTTGAATGCATTCTTGTCTACCGAATGGTCATCTAAATCTATGATCAAATTTTAATTTTGGAGAAATTGGTCTAAAGTGAAACTCCATCGTGCGGTTTCACTAATGTTGGGATTCAAGGGGGTGAAATAGCTTGGAACGTCGTGAAAGTTGATGTGTAATCTTGTTTATCAAATGGGCATTCAAATTTATTTTCAAATCTCAATTCCAAGAAATCACTCAAAATTGAACATTCGTCGTACGGTTTTGATAGGCTTGGGATTAAAGGGGTCAAAACAGATCCAAATGTTGTGAAAGTTGGTGTGCAAGCTTGTTATCCAACGCGCATCCAAATCTCTGATCAGATTTCAATTCTGAGAAGTTGGTCAATTGTGAAACTTTGTCATGCGAGTTTTCTACGCTTTGGCTTAAAGGAGGCGAAAATAGCTCTGAACATCATGAAACTTAGCGTGCACTCTTATATACAAAATGGGCATCTAAACCTATGATCAAATTTTAATTAAGAGAAATTGGTCAAAAGCGAAACTTCATCGTGTGGTCCAACTAAGGTTTGGCTTAAATAGGGTGAAAATAGCTCAGGGCATTGTGAAAGTTGGCGTCCACGCTTGTATTTGAATTGCGCATCCAAATAAATGGTCAAATTTCAATTCCAAGAAATTGGTTAAAAGTGAAACTCCACTGTGTGATTTTTACTAGGGTTGGGCTTAAAGAGAGTCAAAATAACTCGAAACATTGTGAAAGTGGGTGTGCACGCTTGTATATCAAATGGGAATCCAAATCTATGATCAAATTTCAATTTTAATTTCGATCTATGTTCATTTAAATCTATGATCAAATTTTAATTCCGAGAAATTGGTCAAAAGTGAAACTTCATCGTGCTATTTTGCTATGGTATGGCTTAAATGGGGTGATATTAGCTCAAAATGTCATGAAATTTGGCTTGCATGCTTGCCTATGAAATGGACATCCAAATCAATGATCAAATATAATTCTGAGAAATTGATTAAAAGTGAAACTCCGTCATGCAGTTTCGCAAGTGTTGGACTTAACGCGGGTCAAAATAGCTAGGGATGTTGTGAAATTTGGCGTGCATATAAATCTATAATCAAATTTTAATTCTGAGAAATTGGTCAAAAGTGAAACTCTGTCATTCGGTTTCTCAAAGGTTTGGCTTAAAGGGGGTGAAAATTACTTAGAACATCACAAAAGTTAGCGCGCACACTTGTCCACCAAATGGGCATCCAAATCTATGATCAAGTTTCAATTCAGAGAAATAGATCAAAAGTGAAACCATTTCGTGGATTTTTGCTAGGTTTGGGATTAAAAGGGGTCTAAATTGCTCCAAACATGGTGAAAGTTGTAGTGTATGCTTGTCTGCCAAATTGTCATCAAAATCTATGATCAAATTTTAATTCTAAGAAATTGGTTTAAGTGAAACTTTGTCATGTAGCTTCACTAAGGTTGGGCTTAAACAGGGTGAAATTAACTTGGAACGTTACGAAAGTTGGCCTGCACACTTGTCTATCAAATGGGCATCCAAATCTATGTTCAAATTTCAATTCGAAGAAATTGGTCAAAAGTGAAACTCTGTTGTGTGTTTTCGCTAGGGTTGGGTTTAAAAGAAGTCTAAATAGCTTCGAACATGGAAGAACTTGGAGTGCATTCTTTTCTACCAAATAGTCATCTAAATCTATGATCAACTTTTCATTTTGAGAAATTGGTCTAAAGTGAAACTTCGTTATGCAGTTTCGCTAAGTTTGGGCTTAAAGGGGATGAAAATAGCTGAAAACATCACGAAATTTGGCGTGCTTTCTTGTTTATCAAATGGGCATGTGAATCTATGATCAAATTTAAATTTCAATAATTTTTTCAAAAGTGAAACTCCATTATGCAGTTTCTCTAGAGTTGGGCTTAAACAGGGTCAAAATAGCTCGAAACGTGCAAAAGTTGACATGCACGCTTGTTTATCAAATGATCATCTAAATCTATGATTAAATTGTCATTAAAGTTGGCGTGCATGATTTTCTATCAATTGGGCATCCAATCTATGATTAAATTTCAATACTAAGAAATTACTCAAAAGTGAAACCTCCGTCGTGCGTTTTCGCTAGGGTTGGGATTAATGGTCCAAATAGCTCAAAATATTTCAAAAGTTGGCATGCATGCTTTTCTCTGAAATGAGCATGCAAATATATGATCAAACATCAATTCAGAGAAATTGGTCAAAAGTGAAAGAAACTATGTTGTGCGGTTTCGTTAAGGTTAGGCATAACGGGGGTCAAAATAGCTCGAAATGCGGTGAAAGTTGGTGTGCACACTCATCTATCAAATGGGCATCCAAATCTATGATCAAATTTAAATTTCAACAAGTTGGTCAAAAGTGAAACTCGTCGCCCAGTTTCGCTAGGGTTTCGCTTAAAGGAGGAAAAAAAACTCCAAACATGGCGAATGTTTGCATTCACTCTTGTCTACGAAATGGGCATCTAAATCTATGATTAAATTTTAATTCTGAGAAATCGGTCAAAAGTGAAATTTCATCGTGCAGTTTCACCAAGGTTGGCCTTAAGGGGGTTGAAAATATCTTGGAACACCACAAAAGTTGGCGTGCATGCTTTTCTATGAAATGGGCATCCAAATCAATGATCACATTTCAATTCCAAGAAATTACTCAAAAGTGAAACTCCGTCATGTGGTTTCCGTAGCATTGGGTTTAAAGGGTAAAAAGTAGCTCAGAATGTTAAAAATGTTGGCATGTATGCTTGTTTATCCCATGTGCATCCAAATTTATGATTAAATTTTAATTTCAAGAAATTAGTCAAAAGATAGACTCCATTCTGTGGTTTCACTAAGGTTTGGCTTAAAGGAGGTGAGAATAGCTCTAAACATCGTAAAAGTTGGCATGCACTCTTATCTACCGAATAGGCATCTAAATATATGATCAAATTTTAATTCTGAGAAATTGGTCAAATGTGAAACTTTGTCGTGTGGTTTCGCAAAGGTTGCATTTAAAGGAGTTGAAATTAAATTGGAACATTGCTAAAGTTGGCTTACATGTCTATCAAACAGGTATGCAAAGCTATAATCAAATTTCAATTCCAAGATGATAGTCAATATTGAAACTTCATCGTGCGGTTTCACTAGTGTTTGGTTTAAAGGAGGTGAATGTAGCTATGAAGATCATGAAATTTGGTGAGCACTCTTATCTACCAAATGGTCATGAAATTTTAATTCCAAGAAATTAGTCAAAAATGAAACTTCATCATGCAATTTCACTAAGTTTTTGCTTAAAAGGGGTGGAAATAGTTCGTGACATCACGAATTTGCTGTGCATGCTTGTCTATCAAATGGGCATCCAAATCTATGATCAAATTTAATTCCAAGAAACTTTTCACAAGTGAAACTTCATTGCACGATTTCACTAGTGTTGACCTTAAATGAGGTCAAAATAGCTTGGAACGTTGCAAAAGTTGGTGTGCATGCTTATCTATCAAACAGGAAACCAAATATATCATAAAGTTTTAGTTTCGAGAAGTTGTTCAAAAGTGAATCTCCACTATGTGACTTCCCTAGGTTTTGGCTTAAAGGGGGTGAAAATAGCTCTTAACATGGTGAAATTTTGCGTGCATGGTTGTCTACCAAATGGAAATCTAAATCTATGATTGAATTTTAATTCTGAGAATTGGTCAAAAGTGAAACTTGATAGTGCAATTTCACTAAGGTTGGGCTTAAAGGGGGTGAAAATAGCTTATAACGTCGTGAAAGTTGGTGTCCAGGCGATACCGCACAATGGATTTTCACAACCTTTGTGTGTTTTTGCTATGGATGGGTTTAAAAAATGTCTAAATAACTTTGAACATGGTGTAAGTTTGAATGCATGCTTGTCTACCAAGAGGTCATCTAAATCTATGATCAAATTTTAATTTTGGAGAAATTGGTCTAAAGTGAAACTCCATCGTGTGGTTTCACTAAGGTTGGACTTCAAGTGGGTGAAATAGCTTGGAACATCATGAAAGTTGATGTGCACTCTTGTCTATCAAATGGGCATTCAATTTTATTTTCAAATCTGAAATCCAAGAAATCACTCAAAATTGAAACTCCGTCGTATGGTTTTGATAGGGTTGGGATTAAAGGGGTCAAAACAGATCCAAATGTTGTGAAAGTTGGTGTGCAAGCTTGTTATCCAACGCACATCCAAATCCTTGATCATATTTCAATTTTGAGAAGCTGGTCAAATGTGAAACTTTGTCATGTAGGTTTTCTTGGGTTTGGCTTAAAGGAGACGAAAATAGCTATGAAGATCGTGAAACTTAGTGTGCACTCTTATATACAAAATGGGCATCTAAATCTATGATCAAATTTTAATTAAGGGAAATTGGTCAAAAGAGAAACTTCGTCGTGTGGTCTAGCCAAGGTTTGGATTAATAGGGGTGAAAATAGCTCAGGACATCGCGAAAGTTGGCATCCACGCTTGTCTTTGAACTATGCATCCAAATAAATGGTGAAATTTCAATTCCAAGAAATTGGTTAAAAGTGAAACTCCACTGTGTGATTTCACTAGGGTTGGGTTTAAAGAGAGTCAAAATAACTCGAAACGTTGTGAAAGTGGGCGTGCATGCTTGTCTATTAAACATGCATCCAAATCTATGATCAAATTTCAATTTCAAGAAGTTACTCAAAAGAGAAACTTTGTCATGTTGTTTCGCTATGGTTTGGCTTAAAGGAGGTTTAAATACCTGTGAAAAATGGTGAAAGTTAGCGTGCATGCTTGTCTACCAAATGGTCATCTAAATCTATGATCAAATTATAATTTCAGCAAATTGGTCAAAATTGAAACTTCATCGTGCAGTTTCACTATGGTTGGGATTAAATGGGGTGAAAATAGCTCAAAACATCACAAAAGTTGGCCCACATGCTTGTCTATCAAATGGGGATCCAAATCTATGATCAAATTTCAATTCTGTGAAATTGGTCGAAAGTGAAACTCCATCGTGCAGTTTCTCTAGGGTTGGGTTTAAAAGGGGTCAAAATAGCTCGAGCGTTGCGAAAGTTGGCATGCACACTTGTCGATCTATGTTCAATTAAATCTATGATCAAATTTTAATTCCAAGAAATCGGTCAAAAGTGAAACTTCGTCGTGCTATTTTGGTATGGTATGGCTTAAATGGGGTGAAATTAGCTCATAACGTCACAAAATTTGGCATGCACGCTTGCCTATGAAATGGACATCCAAATCAATGATCAAATTTAATTCTAAGAAATTGATCAAAAGTGAAACTCCGTCATGCGATTTCGCAAGTGTTGGACTTAAAGGGGGTCAAAATAGCTAGGAACGTTACGAAAGTTGGTGTGCATATAAATCTATAATCAAATTTTAATTCTGAGTAATTGGTCAAAGGTGAAACTCTGTCATTCAGTTTCTCAAAGGTTTGGCTTAAATGGGGTGAAAATAACTTAGAACATCACAAAAGTTGGTGTGCACACTTGTCCATCAAGTGGGCACCCAAATCTATGATCAAATTTCAATTCAGATAAATAGCTCAAAAGTGAAACCATTTCATGCATTTTTGCTAGGGTTCGGTTTAAAAGGGGTCTAAATTGCTCCAAACATGGAGGAAGTGGTAGTGCATGCTTTTTTGCCAAATTTTCATCAAAATATAAGATCAAATTTTAATTTTGAGAAATTGGTCTCAGTGAAACTTTGATATAAAAATGTGCATAACAACTTCTGGAATGGTCCGAGCTATTTGGACCCCCTCGAGCCCAACCCTAGTGAAAATGCACAACAGGGTTTCACTTCTGACCAATTTCTCAGAATTGAAATTTGATCATAGATTTGGATGCTCATTTAATAGATAACCATGCACTCCAACTTTCATGACGTTTTGAGCTATTTTCACCCCCTTTAACCCCAATCTTAGTGAAACCGCATCACAAAGTTTCACTCTTGACCAATTTCTCAGAATTAAAATTTGATCATAGATTTAGATGTGCATTTGGAAGATAAGAGTGCATGCCAAATTTCATGATGTTCATAGTTATTTTCGACTCCTTTAAGCCAAACACTAACAAAACCACACGATGGAGTTTTGCTTTTGACCAACTCCTAAGAATTGAAACTTGATCATAGATTTTGATGCCCATTAGATAAACAAGCATGCACTCCAACTTTCGCAACGTTCCAAGCTATTTTGACCACCTTTAAGCCCAACCCTAGAGAAAACGAATGACAAAGTTTCACTTTTGAGCAGTTTCTTATAATTGAAATTTGATCATAGATTTGAATGCCCATTTGATAGACAAGCGTGCACGCAAAATTTTGAGACGTTCCAAAATATTTCACCCCCTTTAATCCGAACCTCAGCAAAACCATACAACAGAGTTTCACTTTTGACTAATTTCTCAGAATTAAAATTTGATCATAGATTTATCTTAGCATTTGCTAGATAACAGTGCACACCAACTTTCACGATGTTCGAAGTTATTTTGGTCATTATTCAAGGTTGGTCAAACAAAGGTCTAGGAGATGCTATTTTTCTGACTTTCTTGTAATTGAAATTTGAAAGAGAATTTAGGTACCCATTTGAGAGATAACCATGCATACAAACTTTCCAGGGATTTTGAGCTATTTCACTCCCTTTAAGTGCAACCTTAGCGAAAGCGCACGATAAAGTTTCTCTTTTGTCCAATTTCTTAGAATTGAAATATAATCATAGATTTAGATGCCCATATGGTAGATAAGAGTGCATACCAAATTTAGTGATGTCCAGAGCTCTTTTTCCCTCCTTTAAGCCAAACCTTACTGAAACGGCATGATGGAGTTTCACTTTTTACCAAATTTTTAGAATTGAAATTTGAACATAGATTTGGATGCCCGTTTGATATACAAGCGTGCACGCCAAATTTTTCAATGTTTCAAGCTATTTGGACTTGCTTTAAACCCAACTCTAGCGAAAATGCACGATAAAGTTTCACTTTTTACAATTTTCTCGCAATAGAAACTTGATCATATATTTGGATGCCCATTTGATAGACAAGTGTGCACTCCAACTTTCACGGCGTTCCAAGCTATTTTCACCCCCTTTAACCCCAACCTCTGCAAAACAACATGACGAAGTTTCACTTTTTACAAATTTCTCAGAATTAAAATTTGATCATATATTTTGATTCGCATTTGGATGATAAGTGTGCATGCCAACTTTCACGATGTTCAGAGTTATTCTCAGCTCCTTTTAAGCCAAACCCTAACAAAACTGTACAACGGAGTTTCACTTTTGACGTACTTCTTAGAATGGAAACTTGATCATAGATTTGGATGCCCATTGGATAAACAATCATGCACACAAAAGTTTGCAACATTTTGAGCTATTATTTTGACCCCTTTTAAGCCCAACTGTAGTGAAATCACACGACAGAGTTTCACTTTTGAGCAATTTCTCAGAATTGAAATTTGCTCATAGATTTGGATGTCCATTTGAAAGAGAAGCTTGCACATGAACTTTCATGACGTTACGAAATATTTTCACCCACTTTAAGCCCAACCTTAGCAAAACAACATAAGGGATTTTCACTTTTGACCAATTTCTCAGAATTAAAATTTGATCGTAGATTTATCTACGCATTTGGTAGATAAGAGTGCATGCCAACTTTCACGATGTTCAGAGCTATTTTTGTCATTATTAAAGGGTGGTTAAGCAAAGGTCTAAGAGATCATATTTTTTTGACTTTCTCATAATTGAAATTTGAAAGATAATTTAGATACACATTTGAGAGATAACCATGCATACAAACTCTGAGGGGATTTCGAGCACTTTTGTCAACTTTTTCAGAATTGAAATTTGAAAGTGGATTTAGGTACCCATTTCAATAAACAAGCGTACACGCCAACTTTCGTGCCGATATGCCCATTCGGTAGATAAGCATGAACACATATTTTAGTGATATTTCTAGTTAGATAAGAGTGCATGAAAAATTCCATGATGTTTAGAGCCACTTTCCCCTCCTTTTAAGTGAAATCAAATGATGGAGTTTCAATTTTGACCAAATTCTCAGAGTTGAAAAAAGATCATATATTTGGATGCCTGTTTGATATAAAAACGTGCAAGCCAACTTTTGCAATGTTCTGAGCTATTTGGACACCCCCTTTGAGCCCACTTTAGTGAAAATGCACGATGGAGTTTCACTTCTGACCAATTTCTCGAAATTGAAATTTGATCATAGATTTGGATGCCTATTTGATAGAGAAGTGTGCACTCAAACTTTCATAACACTCCGAGCTATTTTCACCCCCTTTAACCTGAACCTTGGCAAAACCACACAACGGAGTTTCACTTTTAACCAATTTCTTGGAATCAAAATTTAAACATAGATTTAAATGCACATTTGGAAGATAAGAGTCAATGCCAACTTTCACGATGTTAAGAGCTATTTTCGGCATCTTTAAGCCAAACCCTAACAAAACTACATCATGGAGTCTCAGATTTGACCAAGTTCTTAGAATTTAAACTTGATCATAGGTTTGGATGCATATTGGATAGACAAGCATGCACACCAACTTTCATGATGTTTGGAGCTATTTTGACCCCCTTTAGGCCCAACACTGTCGAAATCACACGACGGAGTTTCACTTTTGAGTAGGTTCTTAGAATTTAAATTTGATCATAAATTTGGATGCCCATTTGATGAACAAGCATGCATGCAAACTTTTGAGACATTCCAAAATAATTTCACCCCCTTTAAGCCCAACCTTAGCAAAACTGCACAATGGAGTTTCATGTTTGACTAATTTCTCAAATTTAAAATTTAATCATAGATTTATCAACGCATTTGGTAGATAAGAGTGCATGCTAACTTTCATGATGTTCAGAGCTATTTTGGTCGTTATTCAAGGTTGGTCAAGTAAAGGTCTAAGAGATGTTATTTTTCCGACTTTCTTATAATTGAAATTTGAAAGAGAATTTAGGCACCCATTTGAGAGATAACCATGCATACACACTTTCAGGGGATTTTGAGCTATTTTGGACCTTGGTCAAACTTGGTCAAACCAAGGCCTAAAAGGTTGCACTTTTTTCCAATTTCTTAGAAATCAAATTTAAAAGTAGATTTAGATACCCCTTTAAGAGGCACACCTATTTTTGTGAATTTCGAGTTATTTCGGCACTCAGTTAAGGTTGGTCAAACCAAATTCTAAGAAATGCACTTTTCTTGACTTTCTCGAAATTAAAATTTGAAACTATATTTAAGTACCCATTTGAGAGATAATCCCTACATGTAGATTTTTTGGGGATTGGTAGCCATTTTGGACCTCGGTCAAACTTCGTCAAACTAAGGCCTAAAACATTGCATTTTTTCCATTTTCTAAAAATTCAAATTTTAAAGTAGATTTCGATACCCATTTCAAAGATAGGCATGGACACCTATTTTTATGAGATTTGGAGCTATTTTGGCCCTCATTCAAGGATGGTCAAACAAAAGTTGAAAAGATGCACTTTTGTTAACTTTTTAAGAAGTGAAATTTGAAAGTGGATTTAGGTACCCATTTAAATAAACAAGCGTACACACTAACTTTCGTGACGTTCCAAGCTATTTCACTCCCTTTAAGTGAAACCTTAGCGAAAGCGCATGATAAAGTTTCTCTTTTGACCAATTTCTTCGAACTGAAATATGATCATAGATTTAGATGCCCATTTGGTAGATAAGAGTGCATGCCAAATTCAGTGATGTTCAAAGCTCTTTTTTCCTCCTTTAAGCCAAACCTTAGTGAAACCGCATGACGGAGTTTCACTTTTGACCAAATTCCCAGAATTGAAATTTGAATATAGATTTGGATGCCCGGTTGACATACAAGCGTGCACACCAAATTTTGCAATGTTTCGAGCTATTTGGACCCGCTTTAAGCCGATCTCTAGCGAAAATGCACGATGAAGTTTCGCTTTTGACAATTTTCTCACAATTGAAATTTGATCATAGATTTTGATGCCTATTTAATAGACAAGCGTGCACTCCAAGTTTCATGATGTTTTGAGCTATTTTCACCCCCTTTAACCCCAACCTTTGTGAAACGGCATGACGGAGTTTCACTTTTTACAAATTTCACGGAATTAAAATTTGATCATATCTTTTGCTGCGCATTGAATGATAACTATGCAGGGCAACTTTCACGATGTTCAAAGTTATTTTCAGCTACTTTAAGCCTAACCCTAAAAAAAATGTATGATGGAGTTTGACTCGTCACGTACTTCTTAGAATGGAAACTTAAGTATAGATTTGGATGCCCATTGGATAAACAATCATGCACGCCAAATTTGGCAACGTTTCGAGCTATTATTTTGACCCCTTTTAATCCCAACCCTAGTGAAACCGTGCGATAGAGTTTCACTTTTGAGCAGTTTCTCAGAATTGAAATTTGCTCATAAATGTGGATGTCCATTTGATAGACAAGCTCGAACATGAACTTTCATGACGTTGCGAAATATTTTCACCCCAATTTAAGCCCAACCTTAGCAAAACAACATAAGGGTGTATCACTTTTGACCAATTTCTCAAAATTAAAATTGGATCGTAGATTTATCTGCGCATTTGGTAGATAAGAGTGCACGCCAACTTTCATGATGTTCGGAGCTATTTTGGTCATTATTCAAGGCTGGTCAAGCAAAGGTCTAAGAGATCATATTTTTTTGACTTTCTCATAATTGAAATTTGAAAGAGAATTTAGATACCCATTTGAGAGATAACCATGCATACAAACTTTGAGGGGATTTTGAGCTATTTTGGACCTTAGTCAAACTTGGTCAAACCAAGGCCTAAAAGCTTGCACTTTTTTTCAATTTCTTAGAAATCAAATGTAAAAGTATATTTAGATACCCATTTAAGAGCATGCACACACATTTTTGTGAGATTTCGAGTTATTTCAGCCCTTAGTTAAGGTTGGTCAAATGAAGTTCTAAGAAATGCACTTTTCTTGACTTTCTCGAAATTAAAATTTGAAACTGTATTTAGGTATCCATTTGGTAGATAAAGCATAGATGTATATTTTTGGGGGATTGCGAGCCATTTTAGACATCGGTCAAATTCCGTCAAACCAAGGCCTAAAACTTTGCACTATTTCCAATTTCTAAAAATTCAAATTTTAAAGTAGATTTAGATACCCATTTCAAATATACACATTGACACCTATTTTTATGAGATTTGGAGCTATTTTGGGCCTTAATCAAGGATGGTCAAACCAAGGTTGAAGATATGCACTTTTGTTGACTTTTTCAGAATTGAAATTTGAAAGTGGATTTAGGTACCCATTTCAATAAATAGCTTAGTACACGCCAACTTTCATAACGTTAGGAGCTATTTTCACTCCCTTTAAGTGAAACCTTAGAGAAAGCGCTGATATGCCTATTTGGTAGATAAGCGTGCACACATATTTTTGCAAGATTTCTAGTTAGATAAGAGTGCATGAAAAATTTCGTGATGTTCAGAGCTATTTTCTCCTCCTTTAAGAGAAATCGAATGATGGAGTTTTACTTTTGACCAAATTCTTACAGTTGACACTTGATCATAGATTTGGATGCCCATTTGATATAAAAATGTGCACGCCAACTTTTGCAATGTTCTGAGCTATTTGGACCCCTTTGAGCCCAACTCTAGTGAAAATGCACGACGGAGTTTCACTTCTGACCAATTTCTCGGAATTGAAATTTGATCATTGATTTTTATGCCCATTTAATAGAGAAGCATGCACTCCAACTTTCGTGACACTCTGAGCTATTTTCACCCCCTTTAACCCCAACCTTGGTGAAACCGCACAACACAGTTTCTCTTTTTATGAATTTCTTGGAATTAAAATTTAATCATAGATTTAAATGTGCATTTGGAAGATAAGAGTGCATGCCAACTTGCACGATGTTAAGAGCTATTTTCGGCATCTTTAAGCCAAACCCTAACAAAACTGCACGATGGAGTCTCATATTTGACCAAATTCTCAGAATTGAAACTTGATCATAGTTTTCGATGCATATTGGATAGAGAAGCATGCACGCCAACTTTCAAGACGTTCTGAGCTATTTTGACCCCCTTTAATCCCAACCCTGTTGAAACCGCAGGACGAAGTTTCACTTTTGAGAAGTTTCTTAGAATTTAAATTTGATCATAAATTTGGATGCCCATTTGATGAAAAAGTATGCATGCAAAGTTTTGAGACATTCCAAAATATTTGTACCATTTTTAATCCCAACCTTAGCAAAACCGCACAACGGAGTTTCACTTTTGACTAATTTCTCAAAATTAAAATTTTATCGTAGATTTATCGGTGCTTTTGGTAGATAAGAGTGCATGCTAACTTTCATGATGTTTGGAGCTATTTCGGTCGTTATTCAAGGTTCATCAAGTAAAGTTCTAAGAGATGTTATTTTTTTGGCTTTCTTGTAATTGAAATTTGATAGAGAATTTAGGTACCCATTTGAGAGACAACCATGCATACAAAGCTTCAGGGGATTTCGAGCAATTTTGGACCTTAGAAAAACTTGGTGAAACCAAGGCCTAAAAGGTTGCATTTGTTTCCAATTTCTCAGAGCCATTTTCCCCTCCTTTAAGCCAAACCTTAGCGAAATCGAATGATGGAGTTTCACTTTTGACCAAATTCTCGGAGTTGAAATTTGATCATAGATTTGGATAACCATTTGATATAAAAACATGCAAGCCAACTTTTGCAATGGTCCGAGCTATTTGGACCCATTTGAGGCCAACTCTACCAAAAATGCACGATGGAGTTTCGCTTCTGACTAATTTCTCAGTATTGAAATTTGATAATAGATTTGGATACCCGATTGATTGATAACCATGCACTCCAACTTTCGCGATGTTTTGAGCTCTTTTCACCCCCTTTAACCCCAATCTTAGCGAAATCGCATGACGGAGTTTCACTCTTGACTAATTTCTTGGAATTAAAATTTGTTCATAGATTTAGATGTGCATTTGGAAGATAAGAGTGCACGCCAACTTTCATGATGTTTTGAGTTATTTTCGACTCCTTTAAGCCAAACCCTAACAAAACCACACGATGGAGCTTCCCTTTTGACCAACTTCTAAGAATTGAAACTTGATCATAGATTTGGATGCCCATTAGAAAAATAAGAATGCACGCCAACTTTTGCAACGTTCCAAGCTATTTTGACCACCTTTAAGCCCAACACTAGCGAAAACGCATGACGAAGTTTCACTTTTGAGTAGTTTCTTATAATTGAAATTTGATCATAGATTTGAATGCCCATTTGATAGACATGGACGCGAAATTTCAAGACGTTCCAAAATATTTCACCCCCTTTAATCACAACCTCAGCAAAACCATACAACAGAGTTTCACTTTTGACTAATCTCTAAGAATTAAAATTTGATCGTAGATTTATCTTAGCATTTGGTAGATAACAGTGCACACCAACTTTCATGATGTTCGAGGTTATTTTGGTCGTCATTCAAGGTTGGTCAAGCAAAGGTCTAAGAGATGCTATTTTTCTAACTTTCCTATAATTGAATTTTGAAAGAGAATTTAGGTACCCATTTGAGAGATAACCATGCATACACACTTTCAGGGGATTTCGAGCTATTTTGGAACTTGGTCAAACTTGGTCAAACCAAGGCCTAAAAGGTTGCACTTTTTTCCAATTTCTTAGAAATCAAATTTAAAAGTAGATATAGATGCCCTTTTAAGAGGCACACATATTTTTGCAAATTTCGAGTTATTTCGACACATAGTTAAGGTTGGTCAAACCAAGTTCTATGAAATGCACTTTTCTTGACTTTCTCGAAATTGAAATTTGAAACTGCATTTATATGTATATTTTTTTGGGATTGCGAGCCATTTTGGACATCGATCAAACTTCGTCAAACCAAGGCCTAAAACGTTGCATTTTTTCCATTTTCTAAAAATTCAAATTTTAAAGTAGATTTAGACACCCATTTCAAATATAGGCATTGACACCTATTTTTATGAGATTTGGAGCTATTTTGGCCCTTAATCAAGGGTGGTCAAACCAAGGTTGAAAATATGCACTTTTGTCGACTTTTTTAGAATTGAAATTTGAAAGTGGATTTAGGTAGACATTTCAATAAACAAGCGTACACGCCAACTTTCGTAACGTTTCGAGTTATTTTCACTCCCTTTAAGTGCAACCTTAGTGAAAGCACCGATATGCCCATTTGGTAGATAAGCGTGCACACATATTTTTGCGATATTTCTAGTTAGATAAGATTGCATAAAAAATTTCGTGATGTTCAAAGCTAGTTTCCCCTCCTTTACGCCAAACCTTAGCGAAATCGAATGATGGAGTTTCACTTTGGGCCCTTTGAGCCCAACTCAAGCGAAAATGCACGATGGAGTTTCATTTCTCACCAATTTCTTGGAATTAAAATTTGATCATAGATTTGGATGCCCATTTTATAGAGAAGCTTGCACTCCAACTTTTGCAACACTCCGAGCTATTTTCAACCGCTTTAACACTAACCTTGGTGAAACCGCACAACGGAGTTTCACTTTTATCCAATTTCTTGGAATTAAAATTTAATCATAGATCTAAATGCGCATTTGGAAGATAAGAGTGCATGCCAACTTTCATGATGTTGAGAGCTATTTTTGGCATCTTTAATCCAAACCCTAACAAAACTGCACAATGGAGTCTTAGCTTTGACCAAATTCTCAAAATTTAAACTTTATGATAGGTTTGGATGCATATTTGATAGACAAGCATGCACGCAACCTTTCGCAATGTTTCAAGCTATTTTGACCCCCTTTAATCCCAACTCTATTGAAACCACACGAAGGAGTTTCACTTTTGAGTAGTTTCTTAGAATATAATTTGATCATAAATTTGGATGCCCATTTGATGAACAAGAATGCATGCAAACTTTTGAGACATTCCAAAATATTTTCACCCCCTTTAAGCCCAACCTTAGTAAAACCGCACAACAGAGTTGCATGTTTGACTAATTTCTCAAAATTAAAATTTAATCATAGATTTATCGATGCATTTGTAGATAAGAGTGCATGGTAACTTTCATGATGTTCAGATCCATTTTGGTTGTTATTCAAGGTTTGTCAAGTAAAGGTCTAAGAGATGTTAATTTTTCTGCTTTCTTGTAATTGAAGTTTGAAAGAGACTTTAGCTACCCATTTGAGAGATAACCATGCATACAAACTTTCAAGGGATTTCGAGCTATTTTGGACCTTAGGAAAACTTGGTAAAACTAAGCCTAAAAGGTTGCATTTGTTTCCAATTTCTCAGAGCCATTTCTCCCTCCTTTAAGCCAAACCTTAGCGAAATCGAATGATGGAGTTTCACTTTTGACCAAATTCTCGGAGTTGAAATTTGATCATAGATTTGATGCCTGTTTGGTATAAAAACGTGGACGCCAACTTTTGCAATTGTCTGAGCTATTTGGACCCCTTTGAGCCCAACTCTAGTGAAAAAGAATGACGGAGTTTCACTTCTGATCAATTTATCAGAATTGAAATTTGATCATAGATTTGGATGCCTATTTGATAAATAAGCATGCACTCCAACTTTCGTGCCAGTTTGAGCTATTTTCACCCGCTTTAACCCTGATCTTAGTGAAACCACATGACATAATTTCACTCTTGACCAACTTCTTGGAATTAAAATTTGATCATAGATTTAGATGTGCATTTGGAAGATAAGCATGCACACCAACTTTCATGATGTTCAGAGTTATTTTCGACTCCTTTAAGCCAAACCCTAACAAAACTGCATGATGGAGTTTCACTTTTGACCAACTTATAAGAATTGAAACTTGATCATAGATTTGGATTCCCATTAGATAAATAAGCATGTACGCCAACTTTCGCAACATTCCAATCTATTTAGACCACCTTTACGCCCAACCCTAGCGAAACCGCATGATGGAGTTTCACTCTTGACCAATTTCTCGGAATTAAAATTTGTTCATAGATTTAGATATGCATTTATTTGGAAGATAAGAGTGCACTCCAAATTTCATGATGTTCAGAGTTATGTTTGACTCCTTTAAGCCAAACCCTAACAAAACCGCATGATGGAGTTTCACTTTTGACCAACTTCTAAGAATTGAAACTTGATCATAGATTTGGATTCCCATTAGATAAATAAGCATGCACGCCAACTTTCACAATGTTCCAAGCTATTTTGACCACCTTTAAGCGCAACCCTAATGAAAACGCATGACGAAGTTTCACTTTTGAGCAGTTTCTTATAATTGAGATTCGAATGCCCATTTGCTAGATAAGTGTGCACGTGAAATTTCGAGACATTCCAAAACATTTCACCCCCTTTAATCCCAAACGCAACAAAACCATACAACCGAGTTTAACTTTTGACTAATTTCTCAGAATTAAAATTTAATAGATGACAGTACACACCAACTTTCACGATGTTCAAAGTTATTTTGGTCGTTACTCAAGGTTGGTCAAGAAAAGGTCTAAGAGATGTTATTTTTCTGACTTTCTTGTAACTGAAATTTGAAAGAGAATTTCGGTACCCATTTGAGAGATAACCATGCATACACACCTTCTGGGGATTTTGAGCTATTTTGGACCTTTCTTGAATTCTCAAAATTGAAATTTGAAACTGTATTTAGGTACCCATTTGAGAGATAATCCCTACATGTAGAGTTTTTTGGGATTGCGAGCCATTTTGGACCTCGATCAAACTTCGTCAAACCAAGGCCTAAAACGTTGCATTCTTTCCATTTTCTGAAAGTTGAAATTTTAAAGTAGATTTACAAACCCATTTCAAAGATAGGCATGGACACCTATTTTTATGAGATTTGGAGCTATTTTGGCTCTCATTCAAGGATGTTCAAATAAAAGTTGAAAAGATGTACTTTTGTTGACTTTTCCAGAAGTGAAATTTGAAAGTGGATTTAGGTACCCATTTCAATAAAAAAGCGTAAACGCTAACTTTCGTGACGTTTCGAGCTATTTCACTCCATTTAAGTGTAACCTTAGCACGATAAAGTTTCTCTTTTGACCAATTTCTTAGAATTGAAATATGAGCATAGATTTAGATGCCCATTTGGTAGATAAGAGAGCATGCCAAATTTAGTGATGTTCAGAGCTCTTTTTCCCTCCTTTAAGCCAAACCTTACCGAAACCGCATGACAAAGTTTCACTTTTGACCAAATTCCCAGAATTGAAATTTGATCATAGATTTGGATGCTCGTTTAATATACAAGCACGCACACCAAATTGTGCAATGTTTCGAGCTATTTGGATCCACTTTAAGCCGAACTCTAGAGAAAATGCACGACGAAGTTTCACTTTTGACAATTTTCTCGCAATTGAAATTTGATCATAGATTTGGATGCCTGTTTGATAGACAAGCATGCACTCCAACTTTCATGACATTCCAAGCTATTTTTACCCCGTTTAACCGCATGACAGTGTTTCACTTTTTACAAATTTCTCAGAATTAAAATTTGGTCATATCTTTTGATGCACATTTAGATGATCTGCACACCAATTTTCACGTTGTTCAAAGTTATTTTCAGCTCCTTTAAGCCAAACCATA
Organism: Pseudotsuga menziesii; assembly: GCA_001517045.1. Lineage (NCBI taxonomy): Eukaryota > Viridiplantae > Streptophyta > Pinopsida > Pinales > Pinaceae > Pseudotsuga > Pseudotsuga menziesii. Next base: position 123,857 of record LPNX011064453.1, read on the forward strand.
ACAAACTGTACGATGGAGTTTCACTTTTGACGTACTTATTTGAATGGAAAATTGATCATAGATTTGGATGCCCATTGGATAAACAATCATCCACGCCAAATTTTGCAACGTTTCGAGCTATTATTTTGACCCCTTTTAAGCCCAACCCTAGTGAAACTGCACGACAGAGTTTCACTTTTGAGCAGTTTCTCAGAATTGAAATTTGCTCATAGATTTGGATGTCCATTTGATAGACAATATTGCAAATGAAATTTCACGATGTTGCAAAATATTTTCACCCATTTTAAGCCCAACCTTAGCAAAACAACACAAGGGAGTTTCACTTTTGACCAATTTCTCAGAATTAAAATTTGATCGTAGATTTATTCTATGCATTTGGTAGATAAATTCAAACTTCCAATTTCTCAAAATTCAAATTTTAAAGTAGATTTAGATACCCATTTCAAATATAGGAATTGACACCTATTTTTATGATATTTGGAGCTATTAGGGCCCTTAATAAAGGATGGTCAAACCAAGATTGAAAATATGCACTTTTGTCGACTTTTTCAGAATTGAAATTTGAAAGTGGATTTAGATAACCATTTCAATAAATAAGCATACACGCCAACTTTCGTAACGTTCCGAGCTATTTTCACTACCTTTAAGTGCAACCTTAGCGAAAGCGTCGATATGTCCATTTGATGGATAAGTGTGCACACATATTTTTGTGAGATTTCTAGTTAGATAAGAGAGCATGAAAAATTTCGTGATGTTCAGAGCTATTTTCTCCTCCTTTAAGCCAAACCTTAGCGAAATCGAATGATGGAGTCTCACTTTCGACCAACTTCTCGGAGTTGAAATTTTATAATAGATTTGGCTTCCCGTTTGATATAAAAATGTGCATGCCAACTTTTGCAATGTTCCGAGATATTTGGACCACTTTAAGCCCAACTCTACCGAAAATGCACGACTGAGTTTCACTTCTGACCAATTTCTCGGAATTGAAATGTTATCATAGATTTGGATGCCCATTTTATGGAGAAGCGTGCAGTACAAATTTCGTGACACTCCGAGCTATTTTCACCCCCTTTAACCCCAACCTTCGTGAAACCGCACAATGGAGTTTCACTTTTAACCAATTTCTTGGAATTAAAATTTAATCATAGATTTAAATGCGCATTTCGAAGATAAGAGTGAAAGCCAACTTTGACGATGTTGACAGCTATTTTCGACATCTTTAAGCCAAACCCTAACAAAACTACACGATGGAGTCTTATCTTTGACCAAATTCTCAGAATTTAAACTTTCACGACGTTTCGAGCTATTTTGACCCCCTTTAAGCCCAACGCTGTCGAAACCACACGACGGAGTTTCACTTTTGAGCAGTTCCTTAGAATTTAAATTTGATCATAAATTCAGATGCCCATTTGATGAATAAGTGTGCATGAAAACTTTTGAGACATTCAAAAATATTTTCACCCCCTTTAAGCCCAACCTGAGCAAAATTGCACAACGAAGTTTCACGTTTGAGTAATTTCTCAAAATTAAAATTTAATCGTAGATTTATCGACGCATTTGGTAGATAAGAGTGCATGCTAAGAGATGTTATTTTTTTGGATTTTTTGTAATAGAAATTTGAAAGAGAATTTAGTTACCCATTTGAGAGATAACCATGCATACAAACTTTTAGGGGATTTTGAGGTATTTTGGACCTTAGGAAAACTTGGTGAAACCAAGGCCTAAAAGGTGTCATTTGTTTCCAATTTCTCAGATCTATTTTCCCCTCCTTTAAGCCAAACCTTAGCGAAATCGAATGATGGAGTTTCACTTTTGACCAAATTCTTGAAGTTGAAATTTGATCATAGATTTGGATGCCCGTTTGATATAAAAACATGCACGCCAACTTTTGCAATGGTCTGAGCTATTTGGACCCCTTCGAGTCCAACTCTAGTGAAAATGCACAATGAAGTTTCACTTATGACCAATTTCTTAGAATTGAAATTTGATCATAGATTTGGATGTCCATTTGATAGATAACTGTGCAGTCCAAATTTCGTGACATTTTGAGCTATTTTCACCCCCTTTAACCCCAATCTTAGCGAAACCAGATGACGGAGTTTCACTCTTGACCAATTTCTCGGAATTAAAATAAGATCATAGATTTAGATGTGCATTTGGATGATAAGAGTGCGTGCCAACTTTCATGATGTTCAGAGTTATTTTCAACTCCTTTAAGCCAAACCCTAACAAAATCACACAATGGAGATTTGATTTTGACCAACTTCTAAGAATTGAAACTTGATCATAGATTTGGATGCACATTAGATAAATAAGCATGCACACCAACTTTCACAATGTTCCAAGCTATTTTGACCACCTTTAAGCCCAACTCTAGTGAAAACGCATGACGAAGTTTCACTTTTGAGCAGTTTCTTATAATTGAAATTTGATCATAGATTTGAATGCCCATTTGATAGAAAAGCGTGCACACCAAAATTTTGAGATGTTCCAAAATATTTCACCCCCTTTAATCCCAACCTCAGCAAAACCATACAACAGAGTTTCACTTTTGACTAATTTTTCAGAATTAAAATTTGATCGTAGATTTATTGCGCCGAGAGGCGCTTTTTACAACTCAAATGGGTAGGTGAGATGTGTCCCATCTGTAACGCTAACATTGCACATGTCAACTCAATAAAAATTAATAATAAAAAGTAAAAAAAACTTATAACATTTTGACTTATAATTAAAAAAAATTAAAAAAATATTATACTCATAAATATACAACCATATTAGGGAAATGCTCACAATTTTACAAACTGAGTAGTAAAATTCGATTGACTTTAGTAAAAGGAATTATAAAACCAAGAACATATAAAACTTAATAAAATCTAGTAGGGAAAAAAAAACTTCAATAATAGATTTATTATTGGTCGGCCAAGGCTAAGATCATGTCTCGTGCTCACTTTGGCAAAATACAACTAGCAAGAAACCATGGGCCACTTAAACTATGTGCTTTAAACCACTTACATCCCTGCGCATTCCCAAGTCAAGGTTAACCCTAACATGTAAATGTTCATTTTTAATTATAAATAAAAACAAGTCATTTCTCAAAAACATTTGGATAAATGTTTAAAATATTCATTTGATGGTAGAATGATTTTCAAATTCCAATTTATTCTCGAAATCTAAGTTTTAAAATTTTATATGGATTAGTTTACTCATTAACTACTCTTGACATTCATTATTAGTTTTAAAGAGAGACAAGTAAAGCAAATTTTGGAAAACTATTTGATTAAATAATTATTAATGTTACTCACCTCATTTTTCTATTGATATTTACCTATTTTGAAATTACTTAAGCAAGTGGACCATTTCCCTCCCAAGTAGGAATACTTATTAAACATTTTTGTAAATTAAAAAGAGTTGGCATATCAAGAGAACTGGATCTCTCTCGGCGCTTGGTAGAGCCATAGTTAAAATGGATCTATACTAGTCTTAGCATTTGGTAGATAGCAGTGCACACCAACTTTCACGATGTTTGAAGTTATTTTGGTTGTTATTCAAGGTTGGTCAAGCAAAGGTCTAAGAGATCCTATTTTTTCCGACTTTTTTGTAATTGAAATTTGAAAGAGAATTTAGGTACCCATTTGAGAGATAACCATGCATAGACACTTTTAGGGGATTTCGAGCTATTTTGGACCTTGGTCAAACTTCGTCAAACCAAGGCCTAAAAGGTTTCACTTTTTTCCAATTTCTTAGAAATCAAATTTAAAAGTAGATTTAGATACCCATTTAAGATGCACACATATTTTTGTGAATTTTGAGTTATTTTGGCACTTAGTTAACGTTGGTCAAACCAAGTTCTAAGAAATGCACTTTTGTTGACTTTCTCGAAATCGAAATTTGAAACTGTATTTAGGTACCCATTTGAGAGATAATCCCCACATATATATTTTTTTGGGATTGCGAGCCATTTTGGACCTCGGTCAAACTTCGTCAAACCAAGGCCTAAAACGTTGCATTTTTTCCATTTTCTGAAAACTCAAGTTTTAAAGTAGATTTAGATACCCATTTCAAAGATAGGCATGGACACCTATTTTTATGAGATTTGGAGCTATTTTGGCCCTCATTCAAGGATGCTCAAACAAAAGTTGAAAAGATGCACTTTTGTTGAATTTTTTAGAAGTGAAATTTGAAAGTGGAATTAGGTACCCATTTCAATAAACAAGCGTACACGCTAACTTTCGTGACGTTCTAAGCTATTTCACTCCCTTTAAGTGCAACCTTAGCACGATAAAGTTTCTCTTTTGACCAATTTCTTAGAATTGAAATATGATCATAGATTTAGATGCCGATTTGGTAGATAAGAGTGCATGCCAAATTTAGTGATGTTAAGAGCTCTTTTTCCCCGCTTTAATCCAAACCTTAGCGAAACCGCATGACGGAGTTTCACTTTTGACCAATTTCCTAGAATTGAAATTTGATCATAGATTTGGATGCCCGGTTGATATACAAGCGTGCACACCAAATTTTGCAATGTTTCGAGTTATTTGGACCCGCTTTAAGCCAAACTCTAGCAAAAATGCACGACGAAGTTTCACTTCTGACAATTTTCTTGCAATTGAAATTTGATCATAGATTTGGATGCCCATTTGATAGACAAGCATGCACTCCAACCTTTGCGATGTCCCAAGCTATTTTCACCCCCTTTAACCCCAACCTTTGCAAAACCGCGCGATGGAGTTTCACTTTTTAGAAATTTCTCGGAATTAAAATTTGATCAAATCTTTTAATGTGCATTTGGATGATAAGTCTACACGCCAACTTTCACGATGTTCATAGTTATTTTCAGCTCCTTTAAGCCAAACAGGAACAAAAATATACGATGGAGTTTCACTTTTGACGTACTTCTTAGAATGGAAACTTGATTATAGATTTGGATTCCCATTGGATAAACAATCATGCATGCCAAATTTTGCAACGTTTCAAGCTATTATTTTGACCCCTTCTAAGCCCAACCATAGCGAAACCGCACGATAGAGTTTCACTTTTGAGCAGATTCTCAGAATTGAAATTTGCTCATAAATTTGGATGTCCATTTGATATGTCAAGCTTGCACATGAACTTTCATGACATTGGGAAATATTTTCACCAGCTTTAAGCCCAACCTTAGCAAAACAACACAAGGGAGTTTCACTTTTGACCAATTTCTCAGAATTAAACTTGGATCGTAGATTTATCTGCACATTTGGCAGATAAGAGTGCAAGCCAACTTTCACGATGTTCGGAGCTTTTTTGGTCGTTATTCAAGGCTGGTCAAGCAAAGGTCTAAGAGATGATATTTTTCCGACTTTATCATAATTGAAATTTGAAAGAGAATTTGGATACCCATTTGAGAGATAACCATGCATACAAACTCTGAGGGGATTTTGAGCTTATTTGGACCTTAGTCAAACTTGGTCAAACCAAGGCCTAAAAGCTTGTACTTTTTTCCAATTTCTTAGAAATCAAATGTAAAAGTATATTTAGATACCCATTTAAGAGATATTCATGCACACATATTTTTGTGAGATTTCAGGTTATTTTAGCCCTTAGTTAAGGTTGGTCAAACGAAGTTCTAAGAAATCCACTTTTCTTAACTTTCTCGAAATTGAAATTTTAAACTGTATTTAGGTATCCATTCGGTAGATAAAGCATACATGTATATTTTTTTGGGATTGCAATCCATTTTGGACATTGATCAAACTCGTCAAACCAAGGCCTAAAATGTTGCATTATTTCTAATTTCTCAAAATTCAAATTTTAAAGTAGATTTAGATACCCATTTCAAATATAGGCATTAACACCTATTTTTATGAGATTTGGAACTATTTTGGCCCTTAATAAAGAATGGTCAAACCAAGGTTGAAAATAGGCACTTTGGTCAACTTTTTTAGAATTGAAATTTGAAAGTGGATTTAGGTACCCATTTCAATAAACAAGCGTACATGCCAACTTTCATAACGTTCCGAGCTATTTTCACTCCCTTTAAGTGCAACCTTATCAAAAGCACAGATATGCCCATTTGGTAGATTAGCGTGCACACATATTTTTGTGAGATTTCTAGTTAGATAAGAGTGCATGAAAAATTTCATGATGTTCAGAGCTATTTTTGCCTCCTTTAAGCCAAACCTTAGCGAAATCGAATGATGGAGTTTCACTTTTGACCAAATTCTTGGAGTTGAAATTTGATCATAGATTTGGATGACCATTTGATATAACAACATGCATGCCACCTTTTGCAATGTTTTGAGCTATTTAGACCCCTTTGAGCCCAACTCTAGCGAAAATGCACGACGGAGTTTCAATTCTGACCAATTTCTCGTAATTGAAATTTGATCAAAGATTTGGATGCCCATTTGATAGAAAAGTGTGCACTCCAACTTTTGCGATAATTCGAGCTATGTTCACCCCCTTTAACCCCAACCTTGGCGAAATCGCACAGCGGAGTTTCACTTTTAACCAATTTCTTCGAATTAAATTTTAATCATAGATTTAAATGCGCATTTGGAAGATAAGGGTGCTTGCCAACTTTGACGATGTCGAGAGATATTTTCGGCATATTTAAGCCAAACCCTAACAAAAATGCATGATGGAGTCTCAGCTTTGACCAAATTCTCAGCATTGAAACTTGATCATAGGCTTGGATGCATATTGGATAGACAAGCATGCACGCCAACTTTCACGACGTTTCGAGTTATTTTGACCCCCTTTAAGCCCAACGATGTCGAAAGCGCACAACAAAGTTTCACTTTTGAGCAGTTTCTTAGAATTTGGATGCCCGTTTGATATAAAAATGTGCACACCAACTTTTGCAATGGTCCAAGCTATTTGGACCCCTTCGAGGCCAACTCTAGCGAAAATGCACGACGGAGTTTCACTTCTGACCAGTTTCTAAGAATTGAAATTTGATCATAGATTTGGATGCCCGTTTGATTGATAACCATGCACTCCAAAGTTCATGAAGTTTTGAGATAATTTCACCCCCTTTAACCCCAATCTTAGATGTGCATTTGGAAGATAAGAGTGCACACCAACTTTCATGATGTTTAGAGTTATTTTTTTACTCCTTTAAGCCAAACCCTTACAAAAACTGCACGATGGAGTTTCACTTTTTACCAACTTCTAAGAATTGAAACTTGATCATAGATTTGGATGCCCAATAGATAAAAAAACATGCACACCAACTTTTGCAACGTTCCCAGCTATTTTGACCACCTTTAAGCCCAACCCTAGCGAAAACGCATGACGAAATTTCACTTTTGAGCAGTTTCTTATAATTGAAATTTTATCATAGATTTGAATGCCCATTTGATAGTGCACGTGAAATTTCTAGATGTTCCAAAATATTTGGATGCCCGTTTGATATACAAGCATGCACGCCAAATTTTGTAATGTTTCGAGCTATTTGGACCCGCTTTAAGCTGAAATTTAGCGAAAATGCACGACGAAGTTTCACTTTTGACTATTTTCTTGCAATTGAAATTTGATCATAGATTTGGATGCCCATTTGATAGACAAGATTGCACTCCAAATTTCGCGATGTCCCAAGCTGTTTCACTTTTTACAAATTTATCGAAATTAAAATTTGATCATATCTTTTGATGCGCATTTGGATGATAAGTGTGCACACCAACTTTCACAATGTTCAGAGTTATTTTCAGCTCCTTTAAGCCAAACCCTAACAAAACCGTACAATTTAGGTTCACTTTTGATGTACTTATTATAATGGAAACTTGATCATAGATTTGGATGCCCATTGGATAAACAATCATGCACGCCAACTTTTGCAACGTTCCGAGCTATTATTTTGACCCCTTTTAAGCCCAACCCTAGTGAAACCGCACAATAGAGTTTCACTTTTGAGCAGTTTCTCAGAATTGAAATTTTCTCATAGATTTGGAAGTCCATTTGATAGACAAGCTTGCATAAGAAATTTCACTATGTTGCGAAATATTTTCACCCGCTTTAAGCCGAACCTTAGGAAAACAACATAAGGGAGTTTCACTTTTGACCAATTTCTCAGAATTAAAATTTGATCGTAGATTTATTTGCACATTTGGTAGATAAGAGTGCATGCCAACTTTCACGATGTTCAGATCTATTTTGGTCGTTATTCAAGGCTGGACAAGCAAAGGTCTAAGAGATCATATTTTTTTGACTTTCTCATAATTGAAATTTGGAAGAGAATTTAGATACCCATTTGAGAGATAACCATGCATACAAACTCTAAGGGGATTTCGAGCTATTTTGGTCCTTAGTCAAACTTAGTTAAACCAAGGCCTAAAATCTTGCACTTTTTTCCAATTGCTTAGAAATCAAATGTAAAAGTACATTTAGATACCCATTTAAGAGATAAGCATGCACACATATTTCTGTGAGATTTCGGGTTATTTCAGCCCTTTGTTAAGGTTGGTTAAACGAAGTTCTAGGAAATGTATTTTTCTTGACTTTCTTGAAATTGAAATTTGAAACTGTATTTAGGTATCCATTTCATAGATAAAGCATACATGTATAATTTTTGGGGATTGTGAGTTTCACTTTTGAGCAGTTTCTTATAATTGAAATTTGACCATAAATTTGGATGCCCATTTGATAGACAAGCGTGCACGGAAAATTTCGAGAAGTTCCAAAATATTTCACCCCCTTTAATCCCAACCTCAGCAAAAGCATACAACAGAGTTTCACTTTTGACTAATTTATCATAATGAAAATTTGATCGTAGATTTATCTTAGCATTTAAGAGGCACACATATTTTTGCGAATTTTGAGTTATTTCGACACTTAGTTAAAGGTTGGTCATACCAAGTTGTAAGAAATGCACTTTTCTTGACTTTCTTGAAATTGAAATTTGAAACTGTATTTAGGTACCCATTTGAGAGATAATCCCTACATGTAGATTTTTTTGGGATTGCGAGCCATTTTGGACCTCGGTCAAACTTCGTCAAACCAAGGCCTAAAATGTTGCATTTTTTCCATTTTCTAAAAATTCAAATTTTAAAGTAGATTTAGATACACATTTCAAATATAGGGATTGACACCAATTTTTATGAGATTTGGAGCTATTTTGGCCCTTAATCAAGGATTGTCAAACCAAGGTTGAAAATATGCACTTTTGTCGACTTTTTCAGAAGTGAAATTTGAAAGTGGATTTAGGTACCCATTTCAATAAACAAGCGTACATGCTAAATTTCGTGACGTTCTGATTTATTTCACTCCCTTTAAGTGCAACCTTAGGGAAAGTGCATGATAAAGTTTCTCGTTTAACCAATTTCCTAGAATTGAAATATGATCATATATTTAGATGCCCATTTGGTAGATAAGTCTCTCAAATGTGTATCTAAATTCTCCTTTAAATTTCAATTACAAGAAAGTCGAAAAAATAGCATCTCTTAGACATTTTCTTGACCAACCTTGAATAATGACCAAAACAAATTCGAACTTCGTGAAAGTTCGTGTGCACTTTTATATACCAAATGTTAAGATAAATCTACGATCAAATTTTAAATCTTAGAAATTAGTCAAAAGTGAAACTCTATTGTATGGTTTATATGAGGTTGGGATTAAAGGGGGTGAAATATTTTGGAACGTCTCAAAATTCCACATGCACGTTTTTCTATCAAATGGGCATTGAAATCTTTGATCAAATTTCAATTATAAGAAACTACTCAAAAGTGAAACTTCATCATGCGTTTTCACTAGGGTTGGGCTTAAAGGTGGTCAAAATAGCTTTTCACGTTGCAAAAGTTGGCGTGCATGCTTGTTTATCCAATGGAAATCCAAATCTATGATCAAGTTTCAATTCTTAGAAGTTGGTTGAAAGCGAAACTCCATCATGCGGTTTTGTTAGGGTTTGGCTTAAAGGAGTTGAAAATAACTCTGAACATCATGAAAGTTGGAGTGGTTTTGCTAAGTTTATGGTTAAACGGGGTGAAACTAGCTCAAAACATCGTGAAATTTGGATTGCACGGTTATCTGTCAAACGGGAATCCAAATCTATGATCAAATTTCAATTCTGAGAAATTGGTCAGAAGTGAAACTCCGTCGTGCATTTTCGCTAGAGTTGGGCTCGAAGGGGTCCAAATAGCTCGGACCATTGCAACATTTGGTGTGCACAGTTTTATATCAAATGGGCATCCAAATCTATGATCAAATTTCAACTTCGAGAATTTGGTCAAAAGTGAAACTCCATCATTTGATTTTGCTAAGGTTTGGCTTAAAGCAGGGGAAAATGGCTGAGAAATTGGAAACAAATGCAACCTTTTAGGCCTTTGTTTCACCAAGTTTGCCTAAGGTCTAAAAGAGCTCGAAATCCCCTAAAAGTTTGTATGCATGGTTATCTCTCAAATGGTTAGCTAAATTCTCTTTCAAATTTCAATTACAAGAAAGACGAAAAAATAAAATCTCTTAGACCTTTACATAACTAACCTTGAATAACAACCAAAATAGCTCCGAACATCATGAAAGTTAGCATGCACTCTTATCTACCAAATGCGCCGATAAATCTACGATTAAATTTTAATTTTGAGAAATTAGTCAAACGTGAAACTACATTGTGTAGTTTTTCTAAGGTTGGGCTTAAAGCAGGTGAAAATATTTCGCAACATCGTGGAATTTCATGTGCAAGCTTGTCTATCAAATGGACATCCAAATCTATGAGCAAATTTCAATTCCGAGAAACTGCTCAAAAGTGAAATTTTGTCGTGTGGTTTCAGTAGGGTTGGGTTTAAAAGGGATCAAAATAATAGCTTGGAATGTTGCAAAATTTGGTGTGCATGATGATTGTTTATCCAATGGGCATCCAAATTTATGATCAAGTTTCCATTCTAAGAAGTATGTCAAACACGAACCTGCATCGTACATTTTTGTTAGGTTTTGGTTTAAAGGAGCTGAAAATAACTCTGGACATCATGAAAGTTGGCGTGCACACTTATCATCCAAATGCGCATCAAAATATATGATCAAATTTTAATTCCGATAAATTTGTAAAAAGAGAAACTTCGTCGTGTGGTTTCACAAAGGTTGGGGTTAAAGGGGGTGAAAATAGCTCAGAATGTCCCAAAAGTTGGAGTGCATACTTGTCTATCAAATGGGCATCCAAATCTATGATCAAATTTCAATTGCGAGAAAATTGTCAAAAGTGAAACTTGGTCTTGCATTTTCTCTATAGTTCGGCTTAAAGTGGGTCCAAATAGCTTGAAACATTACAAAATTTGGCATGCACGCTTGTATATCAAACGTGTATCCAAATCTATGATCAAATTTCAGTTCTGGGAATTTGGTCAAAAGTGAAACTCTGTCATGCGGTTTCGCTAAGGTTAGGCCTTGGTTTGACGAAGTTTGACCGAGGTCCAAAATGGCTCACAATCCCCAAAAAATCTAGATGTATGGATTATCTCTAAAATGGGTACCTAAATACAGTTTCAAATTTCAATTTCGAGAAAGTCAAGAAAAGTGCATTTCCTAGAACTTGGTTTGACCAACCTTGACTAAGTGCCGAAATGGGTATCTAAATCTACTTTTAAATTTGATTTCTAAGAAATTGGACTTTTAGGCCTTGGTTTGACCAAGTTTGACCAAGGTCCAAAATAGCTCGAAATCCCCTGAAAGTGTGTATGCATGGTTATCTCTCAAAGGGGTACCTAAATTCTCTTTCAAATTTCAATTACAAGAAAGTCGAAAAAATAGCATCTCTTATTCCTTTGCTTGACCAACCTTAAATAATGACCAAAATAACTTCGACCATCATAAAAGTTGGTGTGCACTGGTATCTACCAAATGCTAAGTTAAATCTACGATCAAATTTTAATTCTGAGAAATTAGTCAAAAGTAAAACTAAGTTGTATGGTTTTGCTGAGGTTGGGATTAAAGGGGTGAAATATTTTGGAATGTCTTGAAATTTCATGTGCACGCTTGTATATCAAATGGACATTTAAATCTATGATAAAATTTCAATTATAAGAAACTACTCAAAAGTGAAACTTTCGTCATGTGTTTTCGCGAGGGTTGGGCTTAAAGGTGGTCAAAATAGCTTGGAACGTTGCGAAAGTTGGCATGCATGCTTGCTTATCTAATGGGAATCCAAATCTATGATCAAGTTTGAATTCTTAGAAGTTGGTCAAAAGCGAAACTCCATCGTGTGGTTCTGTTAAGGTTTGGCTTAAAGGAGTCGAAAATAACTTTGAACATCATGAAAGTTGGCGAGCACTCTTATATTCCAAATTCACATCTAAATCTATGATCAAACGGGCATCCAAATCTATGATCAAATATCAATTTTCGAAATTAGTCAGAAGTGAAACTCCGTCGTTCATTTTCGCTAGAGTTGGGCTCGAAAGGGTGCAGATAGCTCGGACCATTGCAAAAGTTGGTGTGCACGTTTTTATATCAAATGGGCATCCAAATCTACGATCAAATTTCAACTCTGAGAATTTGGTCTAAAGTGAAACTCCATCAATCAATTTCGCTAAGGTTTGGCTTAAAGGAGGGGAAAATGGCTTTGAGAAATTGGAAACAAATGCAACATTTTATGTCTTGGTTTCATCAAGTTTGCCTGAGGTCCAAAATAGCTTGAAATATCCTAAAAGTTTGGATGCATGGTTATCTCTCAAATGGGTACCTAAATTCTCTTTCAAATTTCAATTAGAAGAAAGCCGAAAAAATAACATCTCTTAGACCTTTACTTGACCAACCTTAAATAATGACCAAAATAGCTTCGAACATAATTGAAAGTTAGCATGGACTCTTATCTACCAAATGCGCTGATAAATCTACGATTAAATTTTAAGTTTGATAAATTAGACAAATGTGAAACTCAGTTGTACAGTTTTGCTAAGGTTGGGTTTAAAGGGGATGAAAATATTTTGGAATGTCTCAAAAGTTTGCTTGCATGCTTGTTCATCAAATGGGCTTCCAAATTTATGATCAAATTTAAATTCTAAGAAACTGCTCGAAAGTGAAACTCTTTCGTCCAATATGCATCGAAACCTATGATCAAGTTTTAATTCTAAGAATTTGGTCAAAGTTTAGACTGAATCTTGCATTTTTGTGAGGGTTTGGCTTAAACATGCCGAAAATGGCTCTCAACATCGTGAAAGTTGGCATGCACTCTTATCTTCCAAATGCACATTTAAATCAATGATTAAATTTTAATTCCAAGAAATTGGTTAAAAGTGAAACTCCATTGTGCACGTTTTTATGTGTGCCTCTTAAATGGGTATCTAAATCTACTTTTAAATTTGATTTCTAAGAAATTGGAAAAAAGTGCAACCTTTTCGGCCTTGGTTTGACCAAGTTTGACCAAGGTCCAAAATAGCTCGAAATCCCCTAAAAGTGTGTATGCATGGTTATCTCTCAAATGGGTACCTAAATTCTCTTTCAAATTTCATTTACAAGAAAGTCGAAAAAATAGCATCTCTTAGACCTTTGCTTGGCCAACCTTGAATAATGACCAAAATAACTTCAAACATCCTGAAAGTTGGTGTGCACTGTTATCTACCAAATGCTAAGATAAATCTACGATCAAATTTTAATTTTGAGATTAAACGGGGTGAAATATTTTGGAACATCTCAAAATTTTGCGTGCACGCATGTCTATCAAATGGACATTCAAATCTATGATCAAATTTCAATTATAAGAAACTGCTCAAAAGTGAAACTTCGTCATGCGTTTCTACTAGGGTTGGGCTTAAAGGTTGTCAAAATACCTTGGAACGTTGTGAAAGTTGGCGTGCATGCTTGTTTATTTAGTGGGCATCCAAATCTATGATCAAGTTTCAATTCTTAGAAGTTGGTCAAAAGCGAAGCTCCATCGTGCGGTTTTGTTAGGGTTTGGCTTAAAGTAGTCGAAAATAACTCTGAACATCATGAAAGTTGGCGTGCACTCTTATCTTCCAAATGCACATCTAAATCTATGATGAAATTTTAATTCTGAGAAATTTGTAAAGAGTGAAACTCCATCATATGGTTTCGCTAAGATTGGGGTTAAAGGAAGTAAAAATAGCTCAAAAAGTCATGAAATTTGGAGCGCACGATTATCTATCAAACGGGCATCCAAATCTATGATGAAATTTCAATTCTAAGAAATTAGTCAGAAGTGAAACTCCGTCATTCATTTTCGCTAGAGTTGGGCTCTAAGGGGTCCAAATAGCTCGAACCATTGCAAAAGTTGGCGTGCATGTTTTTATATGAAATGGGAATACAAATCTATGATCAAATTTCAACTCCGAGAATTTGGTCAAAATTGAAACTCCATCATTCGATTTTGCTAAGGTTTGGCTTAAAGGAAAAAGTGCAAACTTTTAGGCCTTGTTTTGACCAAGTATGAGCAAATTTGAATTCTAAGAAATTGCTTAAAAGTGAAACTCTGTCATGCGGTTTCACTACGGTTGGGCTTAAACGGGGTCAAAATAATAGCTCAAAACATTGCAAAATTTGGCGTGCATGATTGTTTATCTAATGGGCAGCCAAATCTATAATCAAGTTTCCATTCTAAGAAGTATGTCAAAAGTGAAACTTGATCGTAAAATTTTGTTAGGGTTTGGCTTAAAGGAGCTGAAAATAACTATGAACATCGTGAAAGTTGGCGTGCACCTTATCATCCAAATGGGCATCAATAGAAATGATCAAATTTTAATTCTAAGAAATTTGTAAAAAGAGAAACTCCATTGTGCAGTTTCGCAAAGGTCGGGGTTCAAGGGGGTGAAAATAGCTCAAAACGTTTTTATGTGTCCCTCTTAAATGGGCATTTAAATCTACTTTTAAATTTGATTTCTAAGAAATTGGAAAAGAGTGCATCCTTTTAGGCCTTGGTTTTTTCAAGTTTGACCAAGGTCCAAAATAGCTCGAAACCCCTTAAAGTGTGTGTTATCCCTAAAGTTGGACCTAGACTACAGGGGATCCAAGCTTAAGGAAATATTAAGTCTGAGAAAGACTAAATCAAAATGAAATTAAATCAAAATACAGACTGGTATAAAACTTAAGGCTAGTATATATTCACAGCACTATAAAACCCTAGGCTAGTATCATAGGTTTGTATAGCTTTCAGGAATAGAATCACAATATGACATATGTATACAGCTGGTATATATCTCAAACAATTAAATACAAATATTCACAATAAAATATCAAAGTGTTCAACAGGTTGGTAAGACAGTGAAGGCTGGAATGGAAATCATAGGTTTCATATAACATAACATTCAAAACAGTGCTTCATGCAAAGGATTCTATGATCCTGAGATAAAAAGTGTAACTGTAACTGTTTATAAAACAAAAGATAACTATTTCCTTCAATAAGAATTATAACATGGATTGTTAATGACCACAGATATAAAAGAATTATCGAAGAAAACAATTCATAATATACAGTAACAAAACATCATCATATCACATTCAAAACTAGAACCTGTGAAGTTGTAAAGATATTATGCTATACAGAAAATGGTTCAGCATACATCCAGCATCATCCCAAAACTGCCAACCCCCTTCACGAGCCCTCTGGCTGGGACACCCTCACTCTCCTCAAGGAAGAACTCTGCTTAGTCGAGACCTCCCCTCTACTAGCTCGATGGATCTCTTTATATCAAAAAAAATCTTCTATCTTAAACTAACTATAGATCCTATAAACATGGATCGACCCCCTACAAAATGGGACATCAAATCCCCTTCAACATGACTTTGCATACATGTGTCTTACAGCTGTCGTTCTTGAGAAGTGAGATTGCCTTCAAGATGAGAATAAGCTTGAGCAAGAAAGAGCACTGTAGGATAGCGATCCAAAACCGCAAGCGCAATATCTTCTGTCACTTGTGGTACCTGCATTAGCTGTACACCAAATATATCACTCACAGTCTCCTCCTCAAAATCATGACACTTGTTGACAAATTCATCATAACTCATGCACGCCTTGTTCTTTCCGATTCCATTCATGCAATCAGCCATACTATAGTAATCTGCTATAGCATGTGTCAGATTACCATATTTTCTTACAGTATCTGTTAAATCTCTGGTCCTTTGAACATCAAACCCTTCAAGAATCTCTGTCGTGAAAGCCGCAGATTTAATGCTTTCAGATGCATCTGTAAGATTCACATCACCTTCAATCAGGTAAATCAATTTCTGGATCCCACACCTCATAAGCCTCAACTTTTGATCCTTATATCGATTATCTTTTATTGAATGGCACAAATCATCCACTTTCTTTCTCTCAACTATGAAGTCTAGCACATATTCATGGCGTAGTTGTTTATGCCGAGCAATCCATGTTGCATCTCCAATTGGTAAGCGCCTTATCTCGACCTGGATTTGATATTGTGCATACAAGCGGTCGGCAACTTTCTGTCTAGTGTTGGCCCCACGATTATCACGTCCAAACTGCTCACGATCATCCAAGATGAGAATTACATCATACAATTCAGCAAATTTGTTCCCATTTCCAAGGGGAGGCACTGCTAGCACATTTGTTTTAAATGTGTATGTGTTTGGTTCTATATCTTTCAAGTATTGATGGTTTAAATCAGAAGATGAACATGGCCTCAAAGTCGAAGCAAGTGATTGCAATGTTTCAGTACAAGGTCTCATATTTGAAGTCTGAGTAGGTTCCATGTGTACACCTTTGCTTGAACCAGCTTCCCCTCGATCTGCCGCATTGTAAGGCAAAGAACATGTAGGAATCTCCTTGTTGAGACTCTGGTTTTCTTGCTGACATGCTGTTGCAACTTGCTTCTCCAAGAGACAATTTAAAATGCTATCAAAAACAGAGGGTGACTCTTTGGTTGCAAACATCCCATAGAACCTTCCAGAAGCCGTGTAAATTTCATTTTCATTGAATCCCCTACATTTCAGTTTATCAACAACTCCATCTGGTATGGAAGGCCTGTTCCTGACCTCACTTGAGACTGGAGACTTGCTCTTTGTCTGGCATATAGTCTTTGTCGACTTCCTTGTTGTAGATTTTTTATTTGCTTCTCCTTTTTGGCTGGACATTGACGGCATTTCCTTGTAGCAAATCTGCTCACTAGGGGATACAGTTGTAATCTGCTGACTTTGCCTCAATCGACCTTCTCCCTCAGGAATTCCTGATCTTTGGAGGCATTCCTTTCCTGTTACTTTTCCTTCATCTGTTAACATATACTTTGCTGGGTAGCTTGATTTTACAACTAGTCCTTTTGATACCAATGTCTTTATGGAACTCCACCTAGAATACCAATATTTGAATGAGTTCCCGAAGCGTCCAGGTGGTGCACCACTCTTTGAAGGCCCAATAGGCATCCGGGAAAGCCCACTAGCTTCAGCTGCATCAATAAGTTCCTGCTTAAGCATAAACTCCTTCTCATTTTGAGTTGCTCTGTAAAGTGTGATCAGAATTGCATATGGTGCTGAGCCTTTTTGAGGAATATATCGACCAGAACCCCTGCTCTTCTTCACATATATCTTTTATACCATCAACACACCATATGCTGCAAGCTCTCAATAAGCTGCCAGTTTGGGAATTTCGCTGCCAGTTTGCAAAATCTACCATGTAACGCATAATTCTTTACACATACATAGGTTTTTTATTTGCTGAATGAAACTTTAATGATTTAAGGTATCTAAAGGAATGATAAAGGCTAACAAACAATCATAACACTCAAAACAAGCTGGAATTTAAAACAAGAAAAACCAATGTAAAGAAAAAATTTAAAAAATAAACCAGGTGAAAAATCCTAGAGATAGAGTGTGTATGCATGGTTATCTCTCAAATGGGTATCTAAATTCTCTTTGAAATTTCAATTACAAGAAAGTTGAAAAAATAGGATCTCTTAGACCTTTGCTTGACCAAACTTGAATAACAACCAAAATAACTTCGAACATCGTGAAAGTTGGTGTGCACTGTTATCTACCAAATGTTAAGATAAATCTACGATCAAATTTTAATTCTTAGAAATTAGTCAAAAGTGAAACTCTGTTGTATGGTTTAGATGAGGTTGGGATTAAAGGGGGTGAAATATTTTGGAACGTCTCGAAATTTCACGTGCATGCTTGTCTATCAAATGCGCATTGAAATCTATGATCAAATTTCAATTATAAGAAACTACTCAAAAGTGAAACTTCGTCATAAATTTTCTCTAGGGTTGGGCTTAAAGGTGGTCAAAGTATCTTGGAACGTTGCAAAAGTTGTTGTGCATGCTTGTTTATCTAATGGGCATCCAAATCTATGATCAAGTTTCAATTCTTAGAAGTTGGTTAAAAGCGAAACTCCATCGTGCGGTTTTGTTAGGGTTTGGCTTAAAGGAGTTGAAAATAACTCTGAACATAATTAAAGTTAGTGTGCACTCTTATCTTCCAAATGCACAACTAAATCTATGATCAAATCTTAATTCCTAGAAATTGGTCAAGAGTGAAACTCCGTCATGTGGTTTCGCTAAGATTGGGGTTAAAGGGGGTGAAAATAGCTCAAAACGTCGGGAAAGTTGGAGTGCACGGTTATCTATCAAACGGGCATCTAAATCTATGATCAAATTTCAATTCTGAGAAATTGGTCAGAAGTGAAACTCCATCATGCATTTTGGCTAGAGTTGGGGTCGAAGGGGTCCAAATAGCTCGGACCATTGCAAAAGTTGGCATGCACATTTTTATATCAAACGGGCATCCAGATCTATGATCAAATTTCAACTCCGATAATTTGGTCAAAAGTGAAACTCAATCATTCGATTTCGCTAAGGTTTGATTTAAAGGAGGGGAAAATGGCTGAGAAATTGGAAACAAATGCAACCTTTTAGGCCTTGGTTTCACCAAGTTTTCCTAAGGTCCAAAATAGCTCGAAATCCCCTGAAATTTTGTATGCATGGTTATCTCTCAAATGGCTACCTAAATTCTCTTTCAAATTTCAATTACAAGAAATCCAAAAAAATAACATCTCTATGACCTTTAATTGAACGACATTGAATAACGACCAAAATAGCTCCGAACATCATGAAAGTTAGCATGCACTCTTGTCTACCAAATGCATCCATAAATCTATGATTAAATTTTAATTTTGAGAAATTAATCAAACGTGAAACTTCGTTGTGCAGTTTTGCTAAGTTTGGGCTTAAAACAGGTGAAAATATTCAGCAAAGTCGTGAAATTTCATGTGCATGCTTGTCTATCAAATGGACATCTAGATCTATGAGAAAATATCAATTCTGAGAAACTGCTCAAAAGTGAAACTCTGTCGTGCGGTTTCACTAGGGTTGGGCTTAAAAGGGGTCAAAATAATAGCTCGAAATGTTACAAAATTTGGCATGCATGATTGTTTATCCAATGGGCATCCAAATATATGGTCAAGTTTCCATTCTAAGAAGCACGTCAAAAGTGAACCTCCATCGTACAGTTTTGTTAAGGTTTGGCTTAAAGGAGCTGAAAATAACTCTGAACATCATGAAAGTTGGCATGCACACTTATCATCCAAATGCGCATCAAAATATATGATCAAATTTTAATTCCGATAAATTTGTAAAAAGTGAAACTCTGTCATGTGGTTTCGCAAAGGTTGGGGTTAAATGGGGTGAAAAAATCTCGAAACATCATGAAAGTGAGAGTGCACGCGTGTCTATGTAATGGGCATCCAAATCTATGATTAAATTTCAATTGCAAGAAAATTGTCAAAAGTGAAACTTCGTCGTGCATTTTCTCTATAGTTCGACTTAAAGTGGGTCCAAATAGCTCGAAACATTACAAAATTTGGCATGCACACTTGTATATCAAATGGGTATCCAAATCTATGATCAAATTTCAATTCTGGGAATTTGGTCAAAAGTGAAACTCCGTCATGTGGTTTCGCTAAGGTTAGGCTTAAAGGAGGGAAAAAGAGCTCTAAACATCAATAAATTTGGCATGCACTCTTATCTACCAAATGGGCATCTAAATATATGATCATATTTCAATTCTAAGAAATTGGTCAAACAAGAAACTTTATCGTGTGCTTTCGCTAAGGTTGCACTTAAAGGGAGTGAAATAGCTCGAAAAGTCGCGAAAGTTATTGTATACACTTGTTTATTGAAATGGGTACCTAAATCCACTTTCAAATTTCACTTCTGAAAAAGTCAAGAAAAGTGCATCTTTTCAACTTTTGTTGGACCATCCTTGAATGTGGGCCAAAAAAGCTCCAAATATCATAAAAATAGGTATCCATGTCTATCTTTGAAATGGGTATCTAAATCTACTTTAAAATTTGAATTTTCAGAAAATGGAAAAAATACAATGTTTTAGACCTTGGTTTGACGAAGTTTGACCAAGGTCCAAAATGGCTCGCAATCCCAAAAAAATCTACATGTAGGGATTATCTCTCAAATGGGTACCTAAATACAGTTTCAAATTTCAATTTCGAGAAAGTCAAGAAAAGTGCATTTCCTAGAACTTTGTTTGACCAACCTTGACTAAGTGCCGAAATCGATATCGAAATCTACTTTTAAATTTGATTTCTAAGAAATTGAACTTTTAGGGCTTCGTTTGACCAAGTTTGACCAAGGTCCAAAATATCTCGAAATCCCCTGAAAGTGTGTATGCATGGTTATCTCTCAAATGGGTACCTAAATTCTCTTTCAAATTTCACTTACAGGAAAGTAAAAAAAAATAACATCTCTTAGACCTTTGCTTGACCAACCTTAAATAATGACCAAAATAACTTCGAACATCGTGAAAGTTGGTGTGCACTAGTATCTACCAAATGCTAAGATAAATCTATGATCAAATTTTAATTATGAGAAATTAGTCAAAAGTGAAACTCTGTTGTATGGTTTTGCTGAGGTTGGGATTAAAGGGGTGAAATATTTTGGAACGTCTCAAAATTTCGCGTGCACGCTTGTCTATCAAATGGGCATTCAAATCTATGATCAAATTTCAATTATAAGAAACTGCTCAAAAGTGTAACTTCTTCATCTGTTTTCACTAGCATTGGGCTTAAAGGCGGTCAAAATAGCTTGGAACGTTGCGAAATTTGGTGTGCATGCTTGTTTATCTAATGCACATCCAAATCTATGATCAAGTTTCAATTCTTACAAGTTGGTCAAAAGCAAAACTGCATCGTGTGGTTTTGTTAGGGTTTGGCTTAAAGGAGTCGAAAATAACTCTGAACATCAAGAAAGTTGTCGTGCACTCTTATATTCCAAATGCACATCCAAATCTATGATCAAATTTTAATATCAAGAAATTTTTCAACCGTGAAACTCCGTCATGCGGTTTCGCTAAGATTGGGGTTACAGGGGGTGAAAATAGCTCAAAACGTCGCGAAAGTTGGAGTGCACGGTTATCTATCAAACGGGCCTCGAAATCTATGATGAAATTTCAATTTTGAGAAATTAGTTAGAACCGAAACTCCGTCGTTCATTTTTTCTAGAGTTGGGCTCAAAGGGGTCTAAATAGCTCGGGCCATTGCAAACGTTGGTGTGCATGTTTTTATATCAAATGGGAATCCAAATCTATGATCAAGTTTCAACTCCAAGAATTTGGTCAAAAGTGAAACTCCATCATTTTATTTCGCTAAGGTTTGGCTTAAAGGAGGGGAAATTGGCTTTGAGAAATTGGAAACAAATGCAACATTTTATGTATTGGTTTCACCTTGTTTTCCTCATGTCCAAAATAGCTCAAAATCCCCTGAAAGTTTGTATGCATGGTTATCTCTCAAATGGGTACCTAGATTCTCTTTCAAATTCCAATTACAAGAAAGCCAAAAAAATAAAATCTCTTAGATCTTTACTTGACCAACCTTGAATGAAAACCAAAATAGCTCTGAACATCATGAAAGTAAGATGGACTCTTATCTACCGAATGCACCGATAAATCTACGGTTAAATTTTAATTCTGAGAAATTAGTCAAATGTGAAACTCTGTTGTGTGGTTTTTCTAAGGTGGGCTTAAAGGGGTTGAAAATACTTTGGAATGTCTCAAAAGTTTGCATGCATGCTTGTTCATCAAATGGGCATCCAAATTTATGATCAAATTTAAATTCTAATAAACTGCTCGAAAGTGAAACTCCTTCGTGCGATTTCGACAGGGTTTGGCTTAAAGGGGGTCAAAATAGCTCAGAACATCGCGAAAGTTGGTGTGCATGCTTGTCTATCCAATATGCATCCAAACCATTGACCAGGTTTCAATTCTGAAAATTTGGTCAAAGTTGACATTGCATCTTGCATTTTTGTTAGGGTTTGGCTTAGAGATGCCAAAAATAGCTCTCAACATCATGAAAGTTGGCATGCATATTATCTTCCAAATGCACATTTAAATCAATGATTAAATTTTAATTCCAAGAAATTGGTTAAAAGTGAAACTCCGTTGTGCACGTTTTTATGTGTGCCTCTTAAATGGGTATCTAAATCTACTTTTAAATTTGATTTCTAAGAAATTGGAAAAAAGTGCAACCTTTTCAGCCTTGGTTTGACCAAGTTTGACCAAGGTCCAAAATAGCTTGAAATCCCCTAAAAGTGTGTATGCATGGTTATCTCTCAAATGGGTACCTAACTTCTCTTTCAAATTTCAATTACAAGAAAGTTGAAAAAATAGCATCTCTTAGACCTTTACTTGACCAACCTTGAATAATGACCAAAATAACATCAAACATCATGAAAGTTGGTGTGCACTGTTATGTACCAAATGCTAAGATAAATCTACGATCAAATTTTAATTCTGAGAAATTAGTCAAAAGTGAAACTCTGTTGTATGGTTTTAATGAGGTTGGGATTAAAGGGGTGAAATATTTTGGAACGTCTCGAAATTTCACGTGCACGCTTGTCGATCAGATGGGCACTTAAATCTATGATCAAATTTCAATTATACGAAACTAGCCAAAATTAAAACTTCATCATGCTTTTTCGCTAGGGTTGGGGTTAAATATGGTTAAAATAGCTTGGAACGTTGTGAAAGTTGGTGTGCATGCTTGTTTATCTAATGGGCATCCAAATCTATGATCAAGTTTCAATATCTACCAAATGCTAAGATAAATCTACTATCAAATTTTAATTCTGAGAAATAAGTCAAAAGTGAAACTCTGTTGTATGGTTTTGCTAAGGTTGGGATTAAAGGGGGTGAAATATTTTGGAACATCTCCAAATTTTGTGTGCACGCTTGTCTATCAAATATACATTCAAATCTATAATCAAATTTCATTTATAAGAAACTGCTCAAAAGTGAAACTTCGTCATGTGTTTCCACTAGGGTTGGGCTTAAAGGTGGTCAAAATAGCTGGAACGTTGCGAAATTTAGAGTGCACGCTTGTCTATCAAATGGGCATCCAAATCTATGATCAAATTTCAATTGTGAGAAAATTGTCAAAAGTGAAACTTCATCGTGCATTTTGGCTAGAGTTCGGCTTAAAGCGGGTCCAAATAGCTCGAAACATTGCAAAATTTGACGTGCACACTTATATATCAACCGGGCATCCAAATCTATGATCAAATTTCAATTCTGGGAATTTGGTCAAAAGTGAAACTCCATTATGTGGTTTCTCTAAAGTTTGGCTTAAAGGAGGGAAAAAGAGCTCTAAACATCACTAAATTTGGCATGCACTCTTATCTACCAAATGGGCATCTAAATCTATCATCATATTTCAATTCTAAGAAATTGGTCAAACGAGAAACTTTATCGCGCGCTTTCGCTAAGGTTGCACTCAAAGGGAGTGAAATAGCTCGAAACGTCGCAAAAGTTAGTGTGTACACTTGTTTATTGAAATGGGTACATCAATCTACTTTCAAATTTCACTTCTTAAAAAGTCAACAAAAATGCATCTTTTCAGCTTTTGTCTGACCATCCTTGAATGAGGGCCAAAATAGCTCCAAATAGCATAAAATAGGTGTCCATGCCTATCTTTGAAATGGGTATCTAAATCTACTTCAAAATTTGAATTTTAAGAAAATGGGACAAAATGCAATGTTTTAGGCCTTGGTTTGACAAAGTTTGACCGAGGTCCAAAATGGCTCCCAATCCCAAAAAAATCTACATGTAGGGATTATCTCTCAAATGGGAACCTAAATATAGTTCCAAATTTCAATTTCGAGAAAGTTAAGAAAAGTGCATTTCTTAGAACTTGGTTTGACCAACCTTAACTAAGTTCCGAAATAACTCGAAATTCGCAAAAATATGTGTGCCTCTTAAATGGGCATCTAAATCTACTTTTAAATTTGCTTTCTAAGAAATTGAAAAAAAGTGCAACCTTTTAGGCCCTGGTTTTGACCAAGTTTGCTATGGTCCAAATAGCTTGAAATCCCCTAAAAGTGTGTGTGCATGGTTATCTCTCAAATGGGTACCTAAATTCTCTTTCAAATTTCAATTACAAGAAAGTGGAAAAAACAGCATCCCTTAGACCTTTGCTTGAC
Organism: Pseudotsuga menziesii; assembly: GCA_001517045.1. Lineage (NCBI taxonomy): Eukaryota > Viridiplantae > Streptophyta > Pinopsida > Pinales > Pinaceae > Pseudotsuga > Pseudotsuga menziesii. Next base: position 148,207 of record LPNX011064453.1, read on the forward strand.
CAAACTTGAATTACGACCAAAATAACTTCAAACATCGTGAAAGTTGGTGTGCACTGTTATCTACCAAATGCTAAGGTAAATCTACGATCAAATTTTAATTCTGAGAAATTAGTCAAAAGTGAAACTCTCAGTGTATGGTTTTGCTAAGGTTGGGATTAAAGGGGGTGAAATATTTTGGAACGTCTCAAAATTTTGCATGCACACTTGTCTATCAAATGGGCATTGAAATCTATGATCAAATTTCAATTATAAGAAACTACTGAAAAGTGAAACTTCGTCATGCGTTATCGCTAGGGTTGGGCTCAAAGGTGGTCCAAATAGCTTAGAACATTGCAAAAGTTGGCGTGCATGCTTGTTTAGCTAATGGGCATCCAAATCTATGATCAAGTTTCAATTCTTAGAAGTTGGTCAAAAGCGAAACTCCAACATGCGGTTTTGTTAGGGTTTGGCTTAAAGGAGTCGAAAATAACTCTAAACATCATGAAAGTTGGCGTGCACTCTTATCTTCCCAATGCTCATCAAAATCTAAGATCAAATTTTAATTCCAAGAAATTTGTCAAGAGTGAAACTCTGTCATGTGGTTTCGCTAATATTGGGGTTAATGGGGGTGAAAATAGCTCAAAACGTCGTGAAAATTGGAGTGCTCATCTAAATCAAACGGGCATCCAAAACTATGATTAAATTTCAATTCTGAGAAATTGGTCAGAAGTGAAACTCCGTCGTGCATTTTCGCTAGAGTTGGGCTCGAAGGGGTCCAAATAGCTCGGACCATTTCAAAAGTTGGCATGCACATTTTTATATCAAACGGGCATCCAAATCTATGATCAAATTTCACTCTGACAATTTGGTCAAAAGTGAAACTCCATCATTCGATTTTGGTAAGGTTTGGATTAAAGGAGGGGAAAATGGCTCAGAAATTGGAAACAAATGCGACCTTTTAGGCCTTGGTTTCACCAAGTTTGCCTAAGGTCCAAAATAGCTCGAAATCCCCTGAAAGTTTGTATGCATGGTTATCTCTCAAATGGTTACCTAAATTATCTTTCAAATTTCAATTACAAGAAAGCCGAAAAAAATAACATCTCTTAGACCTTTACTTGACCAACCCTGAATAATGACCAAAATAGCTCCGAATATCATGAAACTTAGCATGCACTCTTATCTACCAAATGCACCGATAAATCTACGATTAAATTTTAATTTTGAGAAATTAGTCAAACGTGAAACTCCATTGTGGAGTTTTGCTAAGGTTGGGATTAAATTCGAAGAAAATATTTCACAACGTCATGAAATTTCATGTGCAAGCTTGTCTATCAAATGGACATCCAAATCTATGAGCAAATTTCAATTCTAAGAAACTGCTCAAAAGTGAAACTTTGTCGTGCGGTTTTACTAGGGTTGGGCTTAAAAGGTGTCAAAATAATAGCTCAAAACATTGCAAAATTTGGTGTACATGATTGTTTATCCAATGGGCATCCAAATCTATGACCAAGTTTCCATTCTAAGAAGTACGTTAAAAGTGAACCTCCATCGTACAGTTTTGTTAGGGTTTGGCTTAAAGGAGCTGAAAATAACTCTAAACATTATGAAAGTTGGCATGCACACTTATCATCCAAAGTGAAACTTCATCGTGCGGTTTCGCAAAGGTTGGGTTTAAAAGGGGTGAAAATAGCTCGGAACGTCGTGAAAGTTGGAGTGCACGCCTGTCTATCAATTGGGCATCCAAATCTATGATCCAATTTCAATTGCGAGAAAATTGTCAAAAGTGAAACTTCATCATGCATTTTCACTATATTTCGTCTTAAAGTGGGTCCAAATAGCTCAAAACATTACAAAATTTTGCGTGCACGCTTGTATATCAAATGGGCATCCAAATCTATTATCAAATTTTAATTCTGGGAATTTTGTCAAAAGTGAAACTTCGTCATGCGGTTTTGCTAAGGTTTGGGTTAAAGGAGGGAAAAAGAGCTCTAAACATCACTAAATTTGGCATGCACTCTTATATACCAAATGGGCATCTAAATATATGATCATATTTCAATATTAAAGAAATTGGTCAAATGAGAAACTTTATCATGCGCTTTCGCTAAGGTTGCATTAAAGGGAGTGAAATAGCTCGGAACGTCGCGAATGTTAGTGTGTACACTTGTTTATTGAAATGGGTAGCTAAATCCAATTTCAAATTTCACTTTTGAAAAAGTCTAAAAAAGTGCATCTTTTCAACTTTTGTTGGACCATCCTTGAATGAGGGCCAAAATAGCTCCAAATCTCATAAAAATAGGTGTCCATGCCTATCTTTGAAATGGGTATCTAAATCTACTTTAAAATTTGAATTTTTAGAAAATGGAAAAAATGCAACGTTTTAGGCCTTGGTTTGACAAAGTTTGACCAAGGACCAAAATGGCTCGCAATCCCAAAAATATCTTCATGTAGGGATTATCTCTCAAATGGGTACCTAAATACAGTTTCAAATTTCAATTTCAAGAAAGTCATGAAAAGTGCATTTCCTAGAACTTGGTTTGACCAACCTTGACTAAGTGCTGAAACGGGTATCTAAATATACTTTCAAATTTGATTTATAAGAAATTAGACTTTTAGGCCTTGGTTTGACCAAGTTTGACCAAGGTCCAAAATAGCTCGAAATCCCCTGAAATTGTGTATGTATGGTTATCTCTCAAATGGGTACCTAAATTCTCTTTCAAATTTAAATTACAAGAAAGTCAAAAAAATAGCATCTCTTATACCTTTCCTTGACAACCCTTGCATAATGACAAAAATAACTTCGAACATCATGAAAGTTGGTGTGCACTATTATCTACCGAATGATAAGATAAATCCACGATCAAATTTTAATTCTAAGAAATTACTCCAAAGTGAAACTCTGTTGTATGGTTTTGCTGAGGTTGGATTAAAGGGGGTGAAATATTTTGGAAGGTCTCAAAATTTCACGTGCCACGCTTTTCTATCAAATGGAAATTCAAAGCTATGATCAAATTTCAATTATAAGAAACTGCTCAAAAGTGAAACTTCGTCATGGGTTTCTGCTAGGGTTGGGCTTAAAGGTGGTTAAAATAGCTTGGAACATTGCGAAAGTTGGTGTGCATGATTATTTATCTAATGGGCATCCAAATCTATGATCAAGTTTCAATTCTTAGAAGTTGGTCAAAAGCGAAACTCCATCGTGCAGTTTTTTTAGGGTTTGGCTTAAAGGAGTCAAAAATAACTCTAAACATCATGAAATTTGGCGTGCACTCTTATCTTCCAAATGCACATCTAAATCTATGATCAAATTTTAATTCCGAGAAATTTATCAAGAGTGAAACTCCATCATGCAGTTTTGCTAAGATTGGTGTTACAGGGGGTGAAAATAGCTCAAAACGTCATGAAAGTTGGAGTGCACGGTTATCTATCAAACAGGCATCCAAATCTATGATAAAATTTCAGTTCTGAGAAATTAGTCAGAAGTGAAACTCCGTCATTCATTTTCAATAGAGTTGGGCTCGAAGGGGTCCAAATAGCTCAAACCATTGCAAATGTTGGCATGCATGTTTTTATATCAAATGAGCATCCAAATCTATGATCAAATTTCAACTACAAGAATTTGGTCAAAATTGAAACTCCATAATTCGATTTCGCTAAGGTTTGGCTTAAAGGAGGGGAATTGGCTTTGAGAAATTGGAAATAAATGCAACCTTTTATGTCTTGGTTTCACTAAGTTTGGCTAAGGTCCAAAATAGCTCGAATCCCCTGAAAGTTTGTATGCATAGTTATCTCTCAAATGGGTACCTAAATTCTCTTTCAAATTTCAATTACAAGAAAGCCGAAAAATTAACATCTCTTAGACCTTTACTTGACCAACCTTGAATAATGACCAAAATAGCTCTGAACATCATGAAAGTTAGCATGGACTCTTATTTACCAAATGCGATGATAAATCTACGATTAAATTTTAATTTTGAGAAATTAGTCAAATGTGAAACTTCATTGTGTGCAGTTTTGCTAAGGTTGGGCTTAAACGAGGTGAAAATATTTTGGAATGTCTCAAAATTTTGCATGCACACTTGTTCAGCAAATGGGCATCCATATTTACGATCAAATTTAAATTCTAAGCAACTACTTAAAAGAGAAACTCCGTCGTGCGGTTTCGACAGGGTTGGGTTTAAAGGGGGTAAAAATAGCTCGAAACGTCGTGAAACTTGGCGTGCATGCTTGTCTATTGAACATGCATCCAAAAATATGATCAGGTTTCAATTCTAAGAATCTGGTCAAAGCTAAGACTGCATCATGAAGTTTTGTTAGGCTTTTTCTTAAAGATGCCAAAACTAGCTCTTAACATCGTGAAAGTTGGCATGCACTCTTATTTTCCACATGCACATTTAAATCTATGATTGAGTTTTAATTCCAAGAAATTGGTTAAAATTGAAACTCCATCGTGCACATTTTTATGTGTGCCTCTTAAATGGGTATCTAAATCTACTTTTAAATTTGATTTCTAAGAAATTGGCAAAAAGTGCAACCTTTTAGACCTTGGTTTGACAAAGTTTGACCAAGGTCCAAAATAGCTCAAAATCCCCTGAAACTCTGTTGTATGGTTTTGCTGAGGTTGGGATTAAAGGGGGTGAAATATTTTGGAATGTCTCAAAATATTGCGCGCATGCTTGTTTATCAAATGGACATTCAAATCTATGATCAAATTTCAATTATAAGAAACTGCTCAAAAGTGAAACTTCATCATGCGTTTTCGCTAGGGTTGGGCTTAAAGGTGGTCAAAATAGCTTGGAGTGTTGTGAAAGTTGGCATGCATGCTTGTTTATCTAATGGGCATCCAAATCTATGAACAAGTTTCAATTCTTAGAAGTTGGTTAAAACCGAAACTGCATCATACAGTTTTGTTAGGATTTGGCTTAAAGGATTCGAAAATAACTATGAACATCATGAAAGGTTGTGTGCAGTCTTATCTTCCAAATGCACATCTAAATATATGATCAAATTTGAATTCTTATAAATTTGTCAAGAGTGAAACTCCATCATGCGGTTTCGCTAGGATTGGGGTTACAGGGGGTGAAAATAGCTCAAAACGTCGCAAAACTTCGAGTGCACAGTTATCTATCAAATGGGCATCCAAATCAATGAACAAATTTCAATTCTGAGAAATTAGTTAGAAGTGAAACTCCACTGTTCATTTTAGCTAAAGTTGGGCTCGAAGGGGTCCAAATATCTCAGACCATTGCAAAAGTTGGCGTGCACATTTTTATATCAAACGGACATCCAAATCTATGATCAAAGTTCAACTCTGAGAATTTGGTCAAAATTGAAACTCCATCATACGATTTCACTAAGATTTGGCTTAAAGGAAAAAGTGCAAGCTTTTAGGCCTTGGTTTGACCGAGTATGAGCAAATTTGAATTCTGAGAAACCGCTCAAAAGTGAAACTCTGTCGTGCGGTTTCGCTGGGGTTGGGCTTAAAAGGGGTAAAAATAATAGCTCGAAATGTTGCAAAATTTGGCGAGGATGATTGTTTATCCAATGGGCATCCAAATCTATAATCAAGTTTCTATTCTAAGAAGTACATCAAAAGTGAAACTCGATCGTACAATTTTTTAAGGGTTTGGCTTAAAGGAGCTGAAAATAACTATGAACATCGTGAAAGTTGGTGTGTACACTTATCATAAAAATGCACATCAAAAGAAATGATTAAATTTTAATTCTAGGAAATTTGTAAAAAGGGAAACTCTGTTGTGCAGTTTCACAAAGGTTAGGGTTAAAGGGATGAAAATAGCTCGGAATGTCATGAAAGTTGGAGTGCATGCTTGTCTATCAAATGGGCATCCAAATTAATGATCAAATTTCAATTGCAAGAAAATTGTCAAAAGTGAAACTTCGTCGTGCATTTTTGCTAGAGTTCGGCTTAAAGAGGGTCCAAATAGCTCGAAACATTGCAAAAATTGGCATGCACGCTTGTATATCAACCGAGCAACCAAATCTATGATCAAATTTCAATTCTAGGAATTTGGTCAAAAGTGAAACTCCATCATGCGGTCTCGCTAATGTTTGGCTTAAAGGAGGGAAAAAGAGCTCTGAACATCACTAAATTTGGCATGGACTCTTATCTACCAAATGGGGATCTAAATCTATGATCATATTTCAATTCTAAGAAATTGGTCAAAAGAGAAACTTAAAGGGAGTGAAATAGCTCGGAACGTCGCGAAAGTTAGCGTGTACACTTGTTTATTGAAATGGGTACATAAATCTAGTTTCAAATTTCACTTCTTAAAAAGTCAACAAAAGTGCATCTTTTCATCTTTTGTTTCACCATCATTGAATGAGGGCCAAAATAGCTCCAAATAGCATAAAAATAGGTGTCCATGCATATCTTTGAAATGGGTATCTAAATCTACTTCAAAATTTCAATTTTAAGAAAATGGAAAAAATGCAACGTTTTAGGCCTTGGTTTGACAAAGTTTGACCGAGGTCCAAAATGGCTCACAATCCCAAAAAAATACACATCTAGGGATTATCTCTCAAATGAGTACCTAAATACAGTTTCAATTTTCAATTTCTAGAAAGTCAAGAAAAGTACATTTCTTAGAACTTGGTTTGACCAACCTTAACTAAGTGCCGAAATAACTAGAAATTCGCAAAAATATGTGTGCCTCTTAAGTGGGCAGCTAACTCTACTTTTAAATTTGATTTCTAAGAAATTGCAAAAAAGTGCAAGCTCCAAAATAGATCGAAATCCCCTAAAAGTGTGTATGCATGGTTATCTCTCAAATTGGTATCTAAATTCTCTTTGAAATTTCAATTACAAGATAGTCGAAAAAATAGCATCTCTTAGACCTTTGCTTGACCAACCTTGAATAACAACCAAAATAACTTCGAACATCGTGAAAGTTGGTGTGCACTGTTATCTACCAAATGTGAAGATATATCTACGATCAAATTTTAATTCTTAGAAATTACTCAAAAGTGAAACTCTGTTATATGGTTTAGATGAGGTTGGGATTAAACGAGGTGAAATATTATGGAACATATCAAAATTTCCCGTGCACGCTTCTCTATCAAATGGGCATTGAAATCTATGATCAAATTTCAATTATAAGAAACTACTCAATAGTGAAACTTCGTCATGCGTTTTCCCTAGGGTTGGGCTTAAAGGTGGTCAAAATAAATAGGAACGTTACAAAAGTTGGCGTGCATGCTTGTTTATCTAATGGGCGTCCAAACCTATGATCAATTTTCAATTCTTAGATGTTGGTCAAAAGCGAAACCCCATCGTGTGGTTTTGTTAGGGTTTGGCTTAAAGGAGTTGAAAATAACTCTGAACATCATGAAAGTTGGTGCACACTCTTATCTTCCAAATGCACATCTAAATCTATGATTAAATTTTAATTTCGAGAAATTGGTCAAGAGTGAAACTCCGTCATGTGGTTTCACTAAGATTGGGGTTAAAGGGGATGAAAATAGCTCAAAATGTCGTGAAATTTGGAGTGCACGGTTATTTATCAAACAGGCATCCAAATCTATGATCAAATTTAGTTCTGAGAAATTGGTCAGAAGTGAAACTCCGTCGTGCATTTTCGCTAGAGTTGGGCTCGAAGGGGTCCAACTAGCTCGGACCATTCCAAAAGTTGGCGTGCACATTTTTATATCAAGCAGGCATCCAAATCTATGATCAAATTTCAACTCCGAGAATTTTTTCAAAAGTGAAACTCCATCATTCGATTTTGCTAAGGTTTCTCTTAAAGGAGGGGAAGATGGCTGAGAAATAGGAAACAAATGCAACCTTTTAGGCCTTGGCTTCACCAAGTTTGCCTAAGGTCCAAAATAACTCGAAATCCCTTAAAGTTTGTATGCATGGTTATCTCTCAAATGGATACCTAAATTCTCTTTCAAATTTCAATTACAAGAAAGTAAAAAAAATAACATCTATTAGACCTTTACTTGACCAACCTTGAATAACGACCAAAATAGCTCTGAACATCATGAAAGCTAGCTTGCACTCTTATCTACCAAATGCACCAATAAATCTACGATTAAATTTTAATTTTGAGAAATTAGTCAAACGTGAAACTCCGTTGTGCAGTTTTGTTAAGGTTGGGCTTAAAGCGGGTGAAAATATTTTGCAACGTCGTGAAATTTCATGTGCAAGTTTGTCTATCAAATGGACATCCAAATCTATGAACAAATTTCAAGTCTGAGAAACTGCTCAAAAGTGAAACTCTGTCATGCGGTTTCACTAGGGTTAGGCTTAAAAGGGGTCAAAATAACAGCTCGAAACGTTGCAAAATTTGGCATGCATGATTGTTTATCCAATGGTCATCCAAATCTATGATCAGGTTTCCCTTATAAGAAGTACGTCAAAAGTGAACCTCCATCGTAAAGTTTTTTTAGGGTTTGGCTTAAAGGAGCTGAAAATAAATCTGAACATTGTGAAAGTTGGCATGCACACTTATCATCCAAATGTGCATCAAAACATATGATCAAATTTTAATTCTGATAAATTTGTAAAAAGTGAAACTCCGTCATGCGGTTTCACAAAGGTTGGGGTTAAATGGGGTGAAAATAGCTCGGAACGTCGCGAAAGTCGTAGTGCACTCTTGTTTATCAAATGGGCATCCGAATCTATGATCAAATTTTAATTGTGATCAAATTTTCAAAAGTGAAACTTCATCGTGCATTTTCGCTATATTTCGGCTTAAAGCGGGTCCAAATAGCTTGAAACAATACAAAATTTGGCGTGCACGCTTGTATATCAAACGGGTATCCAAATCTATGATCAAATTTATAATCTGGGAATTTGGTCAAAAGTGAAACTCCATCATGCGGTTTCGCTAAGGTTTGGCTTAAAGGAGGGAAAAACAGCTCTGAACATCACTAAATTTGGCATGCACCCTTATCTACCAAATGGGCATCTAAATATACAAGAAATTTTATCGCGTGCTTTCACTAAGGTTGCACTTAAAGGGAGAGAAATAGCTTGAAACGTTGCGAAAGTTAGTGTGTACGCTTGTTTATTGAAATGGGTACCTAAATCCACCTTTCAAATTTCACTTTTGAAAAAGTCAACAAAAGTGCATCTTTTCAACTTTTGTTAGACCATCCTTGAATGCGGGAAAAAATAGCTCCAAATCTTATAAAAATAGCTATCCATGCCTATCTTTCAAATGGGTAATCTAAATCTACTTTAAAATTTGAATTTTCAAAAAATGGAAAAAATGCAATGTTTTAGGCCTTGGTTTGACGAAGTTTGACCGAGGTCCAAAATGGCTCACAATCCCAAAAAAATCTACATGTAGGGATTATCTTTCAAATGGGTACCTAAATACAGTTTCAAATTTCAATTTCAAGAAATTCAAGAAAAGTGCATTTCCTAGAACTTTGTTTGACCAACCTCGATTAAGTGCCGAAATGGGTATCTAAATCTAGTTTTAAATTTCATTTCTAGGAAATTGGACTTTTAGGCCTTGGTTCAACCAAGTTTGACCAAGGTCCAAAATATCTCGAAATCCCTTGAAAATGTGTATGCATGGCTATCTCTCAAATGGGTACCTAAATTTTATTTCAAACTTCAATTACAAGGAAGTCAAAAAAATAGCATCTCTTAGACCTTTGTCTATCACATGGGTATCCAAATCTATGATCAAGTTTTAATTCTGAGAAGTTGGTCAAAGCCGAAACTCCATCATGTGGTTTTGTTAGGGTTTGGCTTAAAGGTCTTGAAAATAACTCTGAACATCATGAAAGTTGGTGTGCACTCTTATCTTCCAAATGCACATCTAAATCTATGATCAAATTTTAATTCTGAGAAATTTGTCAAGAGTGAAACTCCGTCATGTGGTTTCACTAAGATTGGCGTTATAGGGGGTGAAAATAGCTCAAAACGTCATGAAAGTTGGATTGCACAGTTATATATCAAACGGGCATCCAAATCTATGATGAAATTTCAATTCTGAGAAATTAGTCAGAAGTGAAATTCCGTCGTTCATTTTCACTAGAGTTGGGCTCGAAGAGGTCCAAATATCTGAGACCATTGCAAATGTTGGCATGCATGCTTTTAGATCAAATGGGCATCCAAATCTATGATCAAATTTCAACTATGAGAATTTTGTCAAAAGTGAAACTCCATCATTTGATTTCACTAAGGTTTGGCTTAAAGGAGGGGAAATTGGCTTTGAGAAATTGGAAACAAATGCACCTTTTATGTCTTGGTTTCACCAAGTTTTCCTAAGGTCCAAAATAGCTTGAAATCCCCTGAAAATTTGTATGCATGGTTATCTCTGAAATGGGTACCTAAATTCTCTTTCAAATTTCAATTACAAGAAAGCCGAAAAAATAACATCTCTTAGACCTTTACTTGACCAACCTTGAATAACGACCAAAATAGCTATGAACATCATGAAAGTTACCATGGACTCTTATCTACCAAATGCGACGATAAATCTAGGTTAAATTTTAATTTTGAGAAATTAGTCAAACATGAAACTTCGTTGTGTGCAGTTTTGCTAAGGTTGGGATTAAAGGGGGTGAAAATATTTTGGAATGTCTCAAAAGTTTGCATGCATGCTTATTCATCAAATGGGCATCCAAATTTATGATCAAATTTAAATTCTAAGAAACTACTCGAAAGTGAAACTTTGTCGTGCGGTTTCGACAGGGTTGGGCTTAAAGAGAGTCAAAATAGCTCAAAACCTTACGAAAGTTGGCGTGCATGCTTGTCTATCCAATATGCATCCAAACATATGATCAGGTTTTGATTCTGAGAATTTGGTCAAAGCTGAGATTGCATTGTGCAGTTTTTTTAGGCTTTGGCGTAAAGATGCCGAAAATAGCTCTCAACATCATGAAAGTTGGCATGCACTCTTATTTTCCAAATGCGCATTTAAATCTATGATTAAATTTCAATTCCAAGAAATTGGTTAAAAGTGAAACTCCGTCGTGCACGTTTTTATGTGTGCCTCTTACATGGGCATCCGAATCTACTTTTAAATTCGATTTCTAAGAAATTGGAAAAAAGTGAAACCTTTTAGACATTGGTTTGACCAAGTTTGACCAAGGTCCAAAATAGCTAGAAATCCCCTGAAAGTGTGTATGCATGGTTATCTCTCAAATGGGTACCTAAATTCTCTTTCAAATTTCACATACAAGAAAGTCGAAAAAATAGCATCTTTTAGACCTTTTCTTGACCAACCTTGAATAATGACCAAAATAACTTCGAACATCATAAAAATTGGTGGGCACTGTTATCTACCAAATGCTAAGATAAATCTATGATCAGATTTTAATCCTGAGAAATTTTTCAAAAGTGTAACTCTATTGTATGGTTTTGCTGAGGTTGGGATTAAAGGGGGTCAAATATTTTGGAACGTCTCGAAATTCACATGCACGCTTGTCTATCAAATGGACATTCAAATCTATGATCAAATTTCAATTATAAGAAACTGCTCAAAAGTGAAACTTCGTCATGCGTTTCCGCTAGGGTTGGACTTAAAAGTGGTCAAAATAGCTTGGAACGTTGCGAACGTTGTCGTGCATGCATGTTTATCCAATGGGCATCCAAATCTATGATCAAGTTTCAGTTCTTAGAAGTTGGTCAAAGGCGAAACTCCATCATGCGGTTTTGTTAGGGTTTGGCTTAAAGGAGTTGAAAATAACTCTGAACGTCATGAAAGTTGGCGTGCACTCTTATCTTCCAAATGCACATCTAAATCTATGATCAAATTTTAATTCTGAGAAATTTTGTCAAGAGTGAAACTCCGTCATGCAGTTTTGCTAAGATTGGGGTGACAGTAGGTGAAAATAGCTCAAAACGTCGCGAAAGTTGGAGTGCACGGTTATCTATCAAACGGGCATCCAATTCTATTATCAAATTTAAATTCTGAGAGATTTGTCAGAAGTGAAACTCCCGTGTTCATTTTCACTAGAGTTGGGCTCAAAGGGTTCCAAATAGCTCGGACCATTGCCAAAGTTGGCGTGCACGTTTTGATATCTAACGGGGCATCCAGATCTATGATCAAATTTCAACTCCGAGAATTTGGTCAAAATTGAAACTCCATCATTCGATTTCGGTAAAGTTTGGCTTAAAGGAAAAAGTTCAAGCTTTTAGGCCTTGGTTTGACCAAGTATGAGAAAATTTGAATTCTGAGAAACTGCTCAAAAGTGAAACTCTGTCCTTTGATTTCACTAGGGATGGGCTTAAAAGGGGTCAAAATAATAGCTCAAAACGTTGCAATATTTGGCATGCATGATTTTTTATCAAATGGGCAGCCAAATCTATAATCAAGTTTCTATTCTAAGAAGTACGTCAAAAGTGAAACTTGATCATACAATATTGTTAGGGTTTGGCTTAAAGGAGCTGAAAATAACTACGAACGTCGTGAAAGTTGGCATGCACACTTATCATCCAAATGCGCATCAAAAGAAATGATCAAATTTTAATTCTGACAAAATTTGTAAAAAGTGAAACTCCGCTATGTGGTTTCGCAAAGGTTGGGCTTAAAGGGGGTGAAAATAGCTCCGAACGTCATGAAAGTTGGATTTCACGCTTGTCTATCAAATGGGCATCCAAATCTATGATCAAATTTCAATTGTGAGAAAATTGTCAAAAGTGAAACTTCGTCATGCATTTTCGCTAGAGTTCAACTTAAAGCAGGTCCAAATAGCTCGAAACATTGCAAAAATTGGCATGCATGCTTGTATATCGACCAGGCATCCAAATCTATGATCAAATTTAAATTCTAGGAATTTGGTCAAAAGTGAAACTCCATCATGCAGTTTTGCTAAGGTTTGGCTTAAAGGAGGGAAAAAAAGCTCTGAACATCACTAAAATTGGCATGCACTTTTATCTACCAAATGGGCATCTAAATCTATGATCATATTTCAATTCTAAGAAATTGGTCAAAAGAGAAACTTTATCGTGCGCTTTCGCTAAGGTTGCACTTAAAGGGAGTGAAATAGCTCGGAACGTCGCGAAAGTTAGCGTGTACGCTTGGTTATTGAAATTGGTACATAAATCTACTTTCAAATTTCACTTCTTAAAAAGTCAACAAAAGTGCATCTTCACAGCTTTTGTTTGACCATCCTTGAATGCAGGCCAAAATAGCTCCAAATAGCATAAAATAGGTGTCCATGCCTATCTTTGAAACGGGTATCTAACTCTACATCAAAATTTGAATTTTAAGAAAATGGAAAAAATGCAACATTTTAAATTTGATTTCTATGAAATTGGGCTTTTAGGCCTTGGTTTGACCAAGTTTAACCAAGGTCCAAAATAGCTCGAAATCCCCTGAGAGTGTGTATGCATGGTTATCTCTCAAATGTGTACCTATATTCTCTTTCAAATTTCACTTACAAGAAAGTCGAAAAAACAAGCATCTCTTAGACCTTTGCTTTACCAACCTTGAATAATGACCAAAATAACTTCGAACATCATGAAAGTTGGTGTGCACTGTTATGTACCAAATCCTAACATAAATCTACGATCAAATTTTAATTCTAAGAAATTAGTCAAAAGTGAAACTCTGTTGTATGGTTTTGCTGAGGTTGGGATTAAAGGGGGTCAAATATTTTGGAACGTCTCGAAATTTCACGTGCACGCTTGTCTATCAAATGGGCATTTAAATCTATGATCAAATTTCAACTATACGAAACTGCTCAAAAGTGAAACTTCATCATGATTTTTCGCTAGGGTTGGGCTTAAAGGTGGTAAAAATAGCTTGGAATGTTGTGAAAGTTGGCGTGCATGCTTGTTTATCTAATGGGCATCCAAACCTATGATCAGGTTTCAATTCTTAGAACTCGATCAAAAGCGAAACTCCATCGTGCGGTTTTGTTAGGGTTTGGCTTAAAGGAGTAAAAAATAACTCTGAACATCATGAAAGTTGGCGTGCACTCTTATCTTCCAAATGCACATCTAAATCTATGATCAAATTTTAATTTCAAGAAATTTGTCAAGAGTGAAACTCTGTCATGCGGTTTCGCTAAGATTAGGGTGACAGGGGGTGAAAATTGCTCAAAACATCGCGAAAGTTGGAGTGCACGATTATCTATCAAACGGGCATCCAATTCTATTATCAAATTTGAATTCTGAGAGATTAGTCAGAAGTGAAACTCTGTCGTTCATTTTCGCTAGAGTTGGGCTCGAAGGCATCCAAATAGCTCGGACCATTGCAAAAATTGGCGTGCACGTTTTTATATCAAATGGGCATCCAAATCTATGATCAAATTTCAACTCCAAGAATTTGGTCAAAAGTGAAACTCCGTCATTTGATTTCACTAAGGTTTGGCTTAAAGGAGGAGAAAATGGCTTTGATATGGAACAAATGCAACCTTCTAGGGCTTGGTTTCACCAAGTTTGCCTAAGGTCCAAAATAGCTCAAAATCCCCTCAAAGTTTGAATGCATGGTTATCTCTCAAATGGGTACCTAAATTCTCTTTCAAATTTCAATTACAGGAAAGCCAAAAAAATAACATCTCTTAGACCTTTACTTGACCAACCTTAAATAACGACCAAAATAGCTCTGAACATCATGAAAATTAGCATGCACTCTTATCTACTAAATGCGCCAATAAATCTACGATTAAATTTTAATTTTGAGAAATTAGTCAAACGTGAAACTACGTTGTGCAATTTTGGTAAGGTTGGGCTTAAAGGGGCTGAAAATATTTTGGAATGTCTCAAAAGTTTGCATGCACGCTTGTTCATCAAATGGGCATCCAAATTTATGATCAAATTTAAATTCTAAGAAACTGCTCGAAAGTGAAACTCCGTCATGCAGCTTCGACAGGGTTGGGCTTAAAGGGGGTCAAAATAGCTCGAAACATCATGAAAGTTGGTGTGCATGCTTGTCTATCTAATATGCATCCAAACAGATGATCAAGTTTCCATTTTGAGAATTTAGTCAAAGCTGAGACTGCATCGTGCAATTTTGTTAGGGTTTGGCTTAAAGATGCCAAAAATAGCTCTCAACATCGTGAAAGTTGGCATGCACACTTATTTTCCAAATGCACATTTAAATCTATGATTACATTTTAATTCCAAGAAATTGGTTAAAAGTGAAACTCCATTGTGCACGTTGCCTCTTAAATGGGTATCTAAATCTACTTTAAGAAAATGGGAAAAATGCAATGTTTCAGGCCTTGATTTGACAAAGTTTGACCGAGGTTCAAAATGGCTTGCAATCCCAAAAAAATCTACATGTAGGGATTATCTCTCAAATGGGTACCTAAATACAGTTTCAAATTTCAATTTCGAGAAAGTCAAGAAAAGTGCATTTCTTAGAACTTAGTTTGAGCAACCTTAACTAAGTGCCGAAATAACTCAAAATTCGCAAAAATATCTGTGCCTCTTAAATGGGTATCTAAATCTACTTTTAAATTTGATTTCTAAGAAATTGGAAAAAAGTGCAACCTTTTAGGCCTTGGTTTGACCAAGTTTGACCAAGGTCCAAAATAGCTCAAAATTCCCTAAAAGTGTGTATGCATGGTTATCTCTCAAATGGGTATCTAAATTCTCTTTGAAATTTCAATTACAAGGAAGTCGAAAAAATAGCATCTCTTAGAGCTTTCCTTGACCAACCTTGAATAACGAACAAAATAACTTCAAACATCGTGAATGTTGGTGCACACTATTATCTACCAAATGTTAAGATAAATCTACGATCAAATTTTAATTCTTAGAAATTAGTCAAAAGTGAAACTTTGTTGTATGGTTTAGATGAGGTTCGGATTAAAGGGGGTGAAATATTTTGGAACGTCTCAAAATTTTGCGTGCATGCTTGTCTATCAAATGGGCATTGAAATCTATGATCAAATTTTAGTTATAAGAAACTACTCATGAAACTTCGTCATGCATTTTCGCTAGTGTTGGGCTTAAAGGTGGTCAAAATAGCTTGGAATGTTGCAAAAGTTGGTGTGCACGCTTGTTTATATAATGGGCATCCAAATCTATGATCAAGTTTCAATTCTTAGAAGTTGGTCAAAAGCAAAACTCCATTGTGCGTTTTTGTTAGGGTTTGGCTTAAAGGAGTCGAAAATAACTCTGCACAACATGAAAATTGGCGTGCACTCTTATCTTCCAAATGTGCATCTAAATCTATGATCAAATTTTAATTCCAAGAAATTGGTCAAGAGTGAAACTTTGTCATGTGCTTTCACTAAGATTGGGGTTAAAGGGGGTGAAAATAGCTCAAAATGTCATGAAAGTTGGAGTGCACGATTATCTATCAAACGGGCATCCAAATCTATGATCAAATTTCAATTCTGAGAAATTGGTCAGAAGTGAAACTCCGTTGTGCATTTTCTCTATAATTGGGCTCGAAGGGGTCCAAATAGCTCAGACCATTGCAAAAGTTGGCGTGCACATTTTTATATCAAACGGGCATCCAGATCTATGATCAAATTTCAACTCCGAGAATTTGGTCAAAAGTGAAACTCCATCATTCGATTATGCTAAGGTTTGGCTTAAAGGAGGGGAAAATGGCTGATAAATTGGAAACAAATGCAACCTTTTAGGCCTTGGTTTCACCAATTTTTCCTAAGGTCCAAAATAGGTCGAAATCCCCTGAAAGTTTGTATGCATGGTTATCTCTCAAATGGTTACCTAAATTCTCTTTCAAATTTCCATACAAGAAAGCCAAAAAAATAACATCTCTTAGACCTTTACTTGACCAACCTTGAATAACGACCAAAACAACTCCAAACATCATAAAATTTAGCATCCACTCTTATCTACCAAATGCACCGATAAATCTAGGATTAAATTTTAATTTTGAGAAATTAGTCAAACGTGAAACTCCATTGTGTAGTTTTGCTAAGGTTGGGTGTAAAGCGGGTGAAAATATTTCGTAACGTCGTGAATTTTCATGTGCAAGCTTGTCTATCAAATGGACATCCATATCTATGAGCAAATTTCAATTATGAGGAACTGCTCAAAAGTGAAACTCTGTTGTGCGGTTTCACTAGGGTTGGGATTAAAAGGGGTCAAAATAATAGCTCGGAACATTGCAAAGTTTGGCGTGCATGATTTTTTATCCAATGGAAATCCAAATCTATGATCATGTTTCCAAAGTGAACCTCCATTGTACAGTTTTGTTATGGTTTGGCTTAAAGGAGCTAAAAATAACTCTGAACATCGTTAAAGTTGGCATGCACACTAAGCATCCAAATGCGCATCAAAAGATATGATCAAATTTTAATTTAGATAAATTTGTAAAAAGTGAAACTCCGTCATGTGGATTCGCAAAGGTTGGGGTTAAAGGGGGTGAAAATAGCTTGGAACGTCGCGAAAGTTGGAGTGCATGCTTGTCTATCAAACGGGCATCCAAATCTATGATCAAATTTAAATTGTGAGAAAATTGACAAAAGTGAAACTTCGTTGTGCATTTTCACTATAGTTTGGCTTAAAGCGCGTCCAAATAGCTCAAAACATTACAAAATTTGGCGTGCACGCTTGTATATAAAATGGGTATCCAAATCTATAATCAAATTTCAATTCTGGGAATTTGGTCAAAAGTGAAACTCTGTCGTGCGGTTTCGCTAAGGTTTAGCTTAAAGGAGGGAAAAAGAGCTATGAACATCACTAAATTTGGCATGCACTCTTATCTACCAAATGGGCATCTAAATATATGATCATATTTCAATTCGAAGAAATTGGTCAAATGAGAAACTTTATCATGTGCTTTCGCTAAGGTTGCACTTAAAGGGAGTGAAATAGTTTGGAACGTCGCGAAAGTTTGTGTGTACACTTGTTTATTGAAATGGGTACCTAAATTCACTTTCAAATTTAACTTCTGAAAAAGTCAACAAAAGTGCATCTTTTCAACTTTTGTTTGACCATCCTTGAATGAGGGCCAAAATAGCTCCAAATCTCATAAAAATAGGTGTCCATGCTTATCTTTTAAATGGGTAGCTAAATCTACTTTAAAATTTGAATTTTCAGAAAATGGAAAAAATGCAACGTTTTAGGCCTTGGTTTGACGAAGTTTAACCGAGGTCCAAAATGGCTCACAATCCCAAAAAAATCTACATGTAGGGATTATCTCTCAAATGGGTACCTAAATACAGTGTCAAATTTCTATTTCGATAAAGTCAAGAAAAGTGCATTTCTTAGAACTTGGTTTGACCAACCTTGACTAAGTGCTGAAATGGGTATCTAAATCTACTTTCAAATTTGATTTCTAAGAAATTGGACTTTTAGGCCTTGATTTGACAAAGTTTGACAAAGGTCCAAAATAGCTCAAAATTCCTTGAAAGTGTGTATGCATGGTTATCTCTCAAATGGGTACCTAAATTCTCTTTCAAATTTCAATTACAAGAAAGTTGAAAAAATAGCATCTCTTAGACCATTGCTTGACCAACCCTAAATAATGACCAAAATAACTGCGAACATCGTGAAAGTTGGTGTGCACTGGTATCTACTAAATGCTAAGATAAATATACGCTCAAATTTTAATTATGAGAAATTAGTCAAAAGTGAAACTCTGTTGTATGGTTTTGCTGAGGTTGGGATTAAAGGGGTGAAATATTTTGGAACGTCTCAAAATTTCGTGTGTAGGCTTGTCTATCAAATGGGCATTCAAATCTATGATCAAATTTCAAATATAAGAAACTGCTCAAAAGTGAAACTTCGTCATGTGTTTTCGCTAGGGTTGGGCTTAAAGGTGGTCAAAATAGCTTAGAACATTGTGAAAGTTTGTGTGCGTGCTTGTTTATCTAATTGGTATCCAAATCTATGACCAAGTTTCAATTCTTAGAAGTTGGTGAAAAGCGAAACTCCATCGTGCGTTTTTGTTAGGGTTTGGCTTAAAGGAGTCGAAAATAACTCTGAACATCGTAAAAGTTTGCGTGCACACTTATCATCCAGATGCACATCAAAAGATATGATCAAATTTTAATTCCAATAAATTTGTAAAAAGTGAAACTTCGTCATGTGGTTTCTCAAAGGTTGGGGTTAAAGGGGGTGAAAATAGCTCAAAACGTCACGAAAGTTGGAGCGCACGCTTCTCTATCAAATGGGCATCCAAATCTATGATCAAATTTCAATTGTGAGAAAATTTTCAAAAGTGAAACTTCATCGTGCATTTTTGCTTGGCTTAAAGTGGTTCCAAATAGCTCGAAACATTACAAAATTTGGCATGCATGCTTGGATATCAAACGGGCATCCAAATCTATGATCAAATTTCAAATCCAATAATTTTGTCCAAATTGAAACTCTGTCATTCGATTTCGCTAAGGTTTGGCTTAAAGGAAAAAGTGCAAGCTTTTAGGCCTTGGTTTGACCAAGTATGAGCAAATTTGAATTCGAAGAAACTGCTCAAAAGTGAAACTATGTCATGCGGTTTCACTAAGGTTGGGCTTAAAAGGGGTCAAAATAATATCTCGAAATGTTGCAAAATTTGGCGTGCATGATTGTTTATCCAATGGGCATCCAAATCTATAATCAAGTTTCTATTCTAAGAAGTACGTCAAAAGTGAAACTCGATCATACAATTTTCTTAGGATTTGACTTAAAGGAGCCTAAAATAACTATGAACATTGTGAAAGTTGGCATGCACACTTATCATCCAAATGCGCATCAAAAGAAATGATTAAATTTCAATTACAAGAAATTTGTAAAAAGTGAAACTCCGTTGTGAGATTTTGCAAAGGTTGGGGTTAAAGGGGGTGAAAATAGCTCGAAACGTCATGAAAGTTGGAGTGCACGCTTGTCTATCAAATGGGCATCCAAATCTATGATCATATTTCAATTGCGAGAAAATTGTCAAAAGTGAAACTTCATTGAGAATTTTCGCTAGAGTTCGTCTTAAAGCGGGTCCAAATAGCTCGAAACATTGCAAAATTTGGTGTGCACGCTTGTATACAACCCGACATCCAAATCCATGATCAAATTTAAATTCTGGGAATTTGGTCAAAAGTGAAACTCCATCATGCGGTTTCGCTAAGGTTTGGCTTAAGGAGGGAAAAAGAGCTCTAAAGATCACTAAATTTGGCATGCACTCTTATCTACCAAATGGGAATCTAAATCTATGATCATATTTCAATACTAAGAAATTGGTCGAAAGAGAAACTTTATCATGCGCTTTCGCTAAGGTTGCACTTAAAGGGAGTGAAATAGCTCAAAACATCGCGAAAGTTAGTGTGTACACTTGTTTATTAAAATGGGTACCTAAATCCACTTACAAATTTCACTTTTGAAAAAGTCAACAACAGTGCATCTTTTCAACTTTTGTTTGACTATCCTTGAATGAGGGCCAAAATAGCTCCAAATGTCATAAAAATAGGTGTCCATGCCTATCTTTGAAATGGATATCTAAATATACTTTAAAATTTGAATTTTCAGAAAATGGAAAAAATGCAACGTTTTAGGCCTTGGTTTGACGAAGTTTGACCGAGGTCGAAAATCGTTCGCAATCCCAAAAAAATCTACATGTAAGGATTATCTCTCAATTGGGTACATAAATACAGTTTCAAATTTCAATTTTGATAAAGTCAAGAAAAGTGCATTTCTTAGAACTTGGTTTGACCAACCTTGACTAAGTGCCGAAATGTGTATCTAAATATACTTTTAAATTTGATTTCTAAGAAATTGGAGTTTTAGGCCTTGGTTTGACCAAGTTTGACGAAGGTCCAAAATAGCTTGAAATCCAATGAAAGTGTGTATGCATGGTTATCTCTCAAATGGGTACCTAAATTCTCTTTCAAATTTCAATTACAAGAAAGTTGAAAAAATAGCATCTCTTAGACCTTTGCTTGACCAACCTTAAATAAGGAACATAATAACTTTGAACATCGTGAAAGTTGGTGTGCACTGGTATCTACCAAGTGTGAAGACAAATCTACGATCAAATTTTAATTCTAAGAAATTTGTCAAAAGTGAAACTCTGTTGTATGGTTTTGTTGAGGTTGCGATTAAAGGGGTGAAATATTTTGGAACGTCTTGAAATTTTGCATGTACGCTTATCTATCAAATGGGCATTCAAATCTTTGATCAAATTTCAATTATAAGAAACTTCTCAAAAGTGAAACTTCGTCATGCGTTTTCTCTAGCGTTGGGCTTAAAGGTAGTCAAAATAGCTTGGAACGTTGTGAAAGTTCATGTGCATGCTTGTTTATCTAATGGGCATCGAAATCTATGATCAAGTTTCAATTCTTAGAAGTTGGTCAAAAGCGAAACTCCATCGTGCGGTTTTGTTAGTGTTTGGCTTAAAGGAGTCGAAAATAACTTTTAACATCATGAAAGTTGGCCTGCACTCTTATCTTCCATCTTGAAAGTTGGCTTGAACATCTTGAACATCGAAATGTTGCAAATTTGGCATGCATGATTGTTTATCCAATGGGCATCCAAATCTATGATCAACTTTCCATTCTAATAAGTACGTCAAAAGTGAACCTCCATCATACAGTTTTGTTAGGGTTTGGCTTAAAGAAGCTGAAAATAACTCTGAACATCGTGAAAGTAGGCGTGCACACTTATCATCCAAATGTGCATCAAAAGATATGATTAAATTTTAATTCCGATAAATTTGTAAAAAGTGAAACTCCGTCATGTGGTTTTGCAAAGGTTCGGGTTAAAGGAGGTGAAAATAGCTTGGAATGTCACGAAAGTTGGAGTGCACGCTTGTCTATCAAATGGGCATCCAAATCTATGATCAAATTTCAATTGTGAGAAAATTGTCAAAAGTGAAACTTTGTCATGCATTTTTCGCTATAGTTCGGCTTAAAGCGGATCCAAATAGCTTGAAACATTACAAAATTTGGCATGCACACTTGTATATAACACGGGCATCCAAATCTATGATCAAATTGAAACTCCAAGAATTTGGTCCAAATTGAAACTCCATCATTCGATTTCACTAAGGTTTGGCTTAAAGGAAAAAGTGCAAGCTTTTAGGCCTTGGTTTGACCAAGTATGAGCAAATTTGAATTCTGAGAAACTGCTCAAAAGTGAAACTCTATCATGCGGTTTCACTAGGGTTGGGCTTAAAAGGGGTCAAAATAATAGCTAGAAACATTGCATGATTTGGTGTGCATGATTGTTTATCCAATGGGCATCCAAATCTATAATCAAGTTTCTACTCTAAGAAGTACATCAAAAGTGAAACTTGATCGTACAATTTTATTAGGGTTTGACTTAAAGGAGCTGAAATAACTATGAACATTATGAAAGTTGGCGTGCACACTTATTTTCCAAATGCACATCAAAAGAAAAGATCAAATCTTAGTTTCGAGAAATTTGTAAAAAGTGAAACTCAGTTGTGCGGTTTCGCAAAGGTTGGGGTTAAAGGGGGTGAAAATAGCTCGGAACGTTGCGAAAGTTGGAGTGCACGCTTGTCTATCAAATGGGCATCCAAAATCTATGATCAAATTTCAATTGCGAGAAAATTTCAATTGCAAAATTTGGCGCACACACTTGTATATCAACCCGGCATCCAAATCTATGATCAAATTTCACTTCTAGGAATTTGGTGAAAAGTGAAACTCCATCATGCGATTTCGCTAAGGTTTGGCTTAAAAGAGGGAAAAAGAGCTATGAACATCACTAAATTTGGCATGCACTCTTATCTACCAAATGGGCATCTAAATCTATGATCATATTTCAATTCTAAGAAATTGGTCAAAAGAGAAACTTTATCGTGCGCTTTCGCTAAGGTTGCACTTAAAGGGAGTGAAATAACTCGAAACGTCATGAAAGTTAGCATGTACACTTGTTTATTGAAATGGGCACATAAATCTACTTTCAAATTTCACTTCTTAAAAAGTCAACAAAAATGCATCTTTTCAGCTTTTGTTTGACCATCCTTGAATGAGGGCTAAAATAGCTCCAAATAGCAGAAAAATAGGTGTCAATGCTTATCTTTGAAATGGGTATCTAAATCTACTTCAAAATTTGAATTTTAAGAAAATCGGAAAAATACAATGTTTTAGGACTTGGTTTGACAAAGTTT
Source organism: Pseudotsuga menziesii (assembly GCA_001517045.1). Classification (NCBI taxonomy): domain Eukaryota; kingdom Viridiplantae; phylum Streptophyta; class Pinopsida; order Pinales; family Pinaceae; genus Pseudotsuga; species Pseudotsuga menziesii. The sequence continues at coordinate 171,144 of LPNX011064453.1, forward strand.
GACTGTGATCCAAAATGGCTCGCAATCCCAAAAAAATCTACATGTAGGGATTATCTCTCAAATGGGTACCTAAATACAGTTTCAAATTTCAATTTCGAGAAAGTCCAAAATAGCTTGAAATCCCCTGAAAGTGTGTATGCATGGTTATCTCTCAAATGGGTACCTAAATTCTCTTTCAAGTTTCAATTACAAGAATGTCAAAAAAAAGCATCTCTTAGAGCTTTGCTTCACCAACCTTAAATGATGATGAAAAAAACTTCAAACATCGTGAAAGTTGGTGTGCACTGGTATCCACCAAATGCTAAGATAAATCTACGATCAAATTTTAATTGTGAGAAATTAGTCAAAAGTGAAACTCTGTTGTATGGTTTTGCTGAGGTTCGGATTAAAGGGGTGAAATATTCTGGATCGTCTCGAAATTTCACGTGCAGGATTTTCTATCAAATGGGCATTCAAATCTATGATCAAATTTCAATTATAAGAAACTACTCAAAAGTGAAACTTCGTCATGGATTTTCGCTAGGGTTGGGCTTAAAGGTGGTAAAAAGAGCTTGAAACGTTGCGAAAGTTGGCTTGCATGCTTGTTTATCTAATGGGCATCCAAATCTATGATCAAGTTTCAATTCTTAGAAGTTGGTCAAAAGCGAAACTCCATCATGCGGTTTTGTTAGGGTTTGGCTTAAAGGAGTCGAAAATAACTTTGAACATCATGAAAGTTGGCATGCACTCTTATCTTCCAAATGGACATCTAAATCTATGATCAAATTTTAATTCCGAGAAATTTGTCAAGAGTGGAACTCCGTCATGCCGTTTCGCTAAGATTGGGGTTACATGTGGTGAAAATAGCTCAAAACGGTTATCTATCAAATGGGCATCCAAATCTATGATCAAATTTCAATTCTTAGAAATTAGTCAGAAGTGAAACTCTGTCATTCATTTTTGCTAAAGTTGGGCTCGAAGGGGTCCAAATAGCTCGGACCATTGCAAAAGTTGGCATGCACGTTTTTGTATCAAATGGGCATCCAAATCTATGATCAAATTTTAACTTCGAGAATTTGGTCAAAAGTGAAACTCCGTCATTCGATTTTGCTAAGGTTTGGCTTAAAGGAGGGGAAAATAGCTTTGAGATATTGTAAACCAATGCAACCTTTTAGGGCTTGGTTTCACCAAGTTTTCCTAAGGTCCAAAATAGCTCGAAATCCCCTGAAAGTTTGTGTGCATGGTTATCTCTCAAATGGGTACCTAAATTCTCTTTCAAATTTCAACTACAAGAAAGGCGAAAAAATAACATCTCTTAGACCTTTACTTAACCAACCTTGAATAATGACCATAATAGCTCCGAACATCATGAAAGTTAGCATGCACTCTTATCTACCAAATGCGCCGATAAATCTACGATTAAATTTTAATTTTGAGAAATTAGTCAAATGTGAAACTCCGTTGTGTGGTTTTGCTAAGGTTGGGCTTAAAGGGGGTGAAAATATTTTGCAATGTCATCAAATGGGCATCCAAATTTATGATCGAATTTAAATTCTAAGAAACTGCTCGAAAGTGAAACTCCTTCATGCGGTTTCGATAAGGTTGGGATTAAAGGGGGTCAAAATAGCTCAAAACGTTGTGAAAGTTGGTGTGCATGCTTGTCTATCCAATATGCATCGGAACATATGATCAAGTTTCAATTTTGAGAATTTGGTCAAATATGAGATTGCATCTTGCAGTTTTGTTAGGGTTTGGCTTAAAGATGTCGAAAATAGTTCTCAACATCGTGAAAGTTGGCATGCACTCTTATCTTCCAAATGCGCATTTAAATCAATGATTAAATTTTAAATTCAAGAAATTGTTTAAAAGTGAAACTCCGTTGTGCACATTTTTATGTGTGCCTCTTAAATTGGTATTTAAATCTACTTTTAAATTTGATTTCTAAGAAATTGGAAAAAAGTGCAATCTTTTAGGCCTCGGTTTGACAAAGTTTGACCAAGTTCCAAAATAGCTCGAAATCCCTTGAAAGTATGTATGCATGGTTATCTCTCAAATGGGTACCTAAATTCTCTTTCAAATTTCACTTACAAGAAAGTCGAAAAAATAGCATCTCTTAGACCTTTGCTCATTAGAGGAAATTTGGGGTCTAAAATGAGCCTTATAAGAAAACATGCCAAAATAAGTTATTATGAGTTGGAATTCAAGAACCAATAGAATTTCAATAAAATAAGTCAACCATAATGGTTGAATTGACATATTTGTCATTAAAAAAAACTACTTTTTTTGTTCGTATTTTCGACATATCTCATTGTGTTTTTACTCAAATTTCGATCGGGAGAGCTCGTTGGATGTGGAATTTGATTCTGCATCCAACGATTACACACACTGCATACTTTTGATGGACCCCTCTACCCCAAAAACAAGAAATATCTGAAAAAACGTGATGATGATGTCATCATCACGTTTTTTCAGATATTTCTTATTTTTGGGGTAGCGGGGTCCATCAAAAGTATGCAGTGTGGGTAATCGTTGGATGCGGAATCAAATTACGCATCCAATGAGCTCTCCCAATCAAAATTTGAGTAAAAACACAGGGAGATATGTCGAAAATATGAACAAAAAAAGTAGTTTTTTTCTTTATTCCTACAAAATTAATCAATATTATTTTATTATTTTAAATATTATTTTATTATTTTAACTATTATTTTATTATTTTCCTTAGGAGGCCCATTTTAGACCCCAAAATTCCTCTAATGTGACCAACCTTGAATAATGACCAAAATAACTTCGAACATCGTGAAAGTTGGTGTGCACTGTTATGTACCAAATGCTAAGATAAATCTACGATCAAATTTTAATTCTGAGAAATTAGTCAAAAGTGAAACTCTGCTGTATGATTTTACTGAGGTTGGGATTAAATGGGATGAAATATTTTGAAACGTCTCGAAATTTTGTGTGCACGCTTATCTATCAAATGGGCATTCAAATCTACAATCAAATTTCAATTATATGAAACTATTCAAAACTAAAACTTCATCATGCTTTTTCGCTAGGGGTGGGCTTAAAGGTGGTCAAAATAGCTTGGAAGGTTGCGAAATTTGGCGTGCATGCTTGGTTATCTAATGGGCATCCAAATCTATGATCAAGTTTCAATTCTTAGAAGTTGGTCAAAAGTGAAACTCCATCATGCGGTTTTGTTAGGGTTTGGCTTAAAGGAGTCAAAACTAACTCTGAACATCATGAAATTTGGCGTGCACTCTTATCTTTCAAATGCACATCTAAATATATGATCAAATTTTAAATTGACGAAATTTGTAAAGAGTGAAACTTTGTCATGCATTTTCGCTAAGATTAGGGTTACAGGGGGTGAAAATAGCTCAAAAGTTGGTGAAAGTTGGATTTCACAGTTATCTATCAAATGGGCATCCAAATCTATGATCAAATTTCAATTCTGAGAAATTAGTCAGAAGTGAAACTCCATCGTTCATTTTTGCTAGAGTTGGGCTCGAAGGGGTCCAAATAGCTCGGACCATTGCAAAACTTGGCATGCATGTTTTTATATCAAACAGGCATCCAAAATCTATGATCAAATTTCAACTCCGAGAATTTGGTGAAAAGTTAAACTCCGTCATTCGATTTCGCTAAGGTTTGGCTTAAAGGAGGGGAAAATGGCTTTGAGATATTGGAAACAAATGCAACCTTTTAGGGCTTGGTTTTACCAAGTTTTCCTAAGGTCCAAAATAGCTCAAAATCCCCTGAAAGTTTGTATGCATGGTTATCTCTCAAATGGGTACCTAAATTCTCTTTCAAATTTCAATTACAAGAAAGATGAAAAAATAACATCTCTTAGACCTTTAATTGACCAACCTTGAATAACGACCAAAATAGCTCCGAACATCATGAAAGTTAGCATGCACTCTTATCTACCAAATGCACTGATAAATCTACGATTAAATTTTAATTTTGAGAAATTAGTCAAATGTGAAACTCTGTTGTGTGGTTTTACTAAGGTTGGGCTTAAAGGGGGTGAAAAGATTTTGGAATGTCTCAAAAGTTTGCATGCACGCTTTTTCAACAAATGGGAATCCGAATTTATGATCAAATTTAAACTACTCGAAAGTGAAACTCTGTCGTGCAGTTTCGACAGGGTTGGGCTTAAAGGGGGTCAAAATAGCTCAAAATGTCACGAAAGTTGGCATGCATGCTTGACTCTCCAATCTGCATTCAAACATATTATCAGGTTTCAATTCTGAGAATTTGGTAAAAGCTGAGACTGCATCGTGCAGTTTTGATAGGGTTTGGCTTAAAGATGCCAAAAATATCTCTCGACATCGTGAAAGCTGGCATGCACTCTTATTTTCCAAATGCACATTTAAATCTATGATTAAATTTTAATTCCACGAAATTGGTTAAAAGTGAAACTCCATCGTGCACGTTTTTATGTGTGCCTCTTAAATGGGTATCTAAATCTACTTTTAAATTTGATTTCTAAGAAATTGGCAAAAAGTGCAACCTTTTAGACCTTGGTGTGACCAAGTTTGACCAAGGTCCAAAATAGCTCGAAATCCCCTCAAAGTGTGTATGCATGGTCATCTCTCAAATGGGTACCTAAATTCTCTTTCAAATTTCACTTACAGGAAAGTCGAAAAAATATCACCTCTTAGACCTTTGCTTGACCAACCTTGAATAATGACCAAAATAACTTCGAACATCGTGAAAGTTGGTGTGCACTGTTATCTACCAAATGCTAAGATAAATCTATGATCAAATTTTAATTCTGAGAAATTAGTCAAAATTGAAACTCTGTTGTATGGTTTTGCTGAGGTTGGGATTAAAGGGGGTGAAATATTTTGGAATGTCTCAAAATCTTGCGTGTAGGCATGTCTATCAATTGCACATTCAAATCTATGACCAAATTTCAATTATAAGAAACTGCTCAAAAGTGAAGCTTCGTCATGCGTTTCTGGTAGGGTTGGGCTTAAAGGTGGTCAAAATAGCTTGGAACGTTCCAAAAGTTAGTGTGCATGCTTGTTTATCTAATGGGCATCCAAATCTATGATCAAGTTTCAATTCTTAGATGTTGGTCAAAACCGAAACTCCATCGTGCGGTTCTGTTAGTGTTTGGCTTAAAGGATTTGAAAATAACTCTGAACATCATGAAAGTTGGTGTGTACTCTTATCTTCCAAATGCACATCTAAATCTATGATGAAGTTTTAATTTCAAGAAATTTGTCAAGACTGAAACTCCGTCATGCACATTCGCTAAGATTAGGGTTACAGGGGGTGAAAATAGCTCAAAACGTTGTGAAAGTTGGTGTGCACAGTTATCTATCAAACAGGCATTCAAATCTATGATCAAATTTCAATTCTGAGAAATTAGTCAGATGTGAAACTCCGTCGTTCATTTTCGCGAGAGTTGGGTTTGAAGAGGTCCAAATAACTCGGACCATTGCAAAAGTTGGTGTGCACATTTTTATATCAAATGGGCATCCAAATCTATGATCAAATTTCAACTCTGAGAATTTGGTCAAAAGTAAAACCCCGTCATTTGATTTCGCTAAGGTTTGGATTAAAGGAGGGGAAAATGGCTTTGAGAAATTGGAAACAAATGCAACGTTTTAGGGCTTGTTTTCACCACATTTGCCTAAGGTCCAAAATAGCTCGAAATCCCCTGAAATTTTCTATGCATGGTTATCTCTCAAATGGGTACCTAAATTCTCTTTCAAATTTCAATTACAAGAAAGTCGAAAAAATAGCATCTCTTAGACCTTTACTTGACCAACCTTGAATAACGACCAAAATAGCTTTGAACATCATGAAAGTTAGCATGCACTCTTATCTACCAAATGCACCGATAAATCTATGGTTAAATTTTAATTTTGATAAATTATTCAAATGTGAAACTCCGTTGTGCAGTTTTGCTAAGGTTGGGCTTAAAGGGGGTGAAAATATTTTGGAATGTCTCAAAAGTTTGCATGCACACTTCTTCATCAAATGGGCATCCAAATTTATGATCAAATTTAAATTCTAAGAAACTGCTCGAAAGTGAAACTCCGTGCGGTTTCGACAGGGTTGGGCTTAAAGTGGGTCAAAATAGCTCGGAACGTCACGAAAGTTGGCATTCATGGTTGTCTATCCAATATGCATCCAAACATATCATCAGGTTTCAATTATGAGAATTTAGTCAAAGCTGAGACTACATGTTCCAGTTTCGTTAGGGTTTGGCTTAAAGATGCTGAAAATAGATCTGAACATCGTCAAAGTTGGTTTGCACTCTTATCTTCCAAATGCGAATTTAAATCAATGATTAAATTTTAATTCCAAGAAATTGGTTAAAAGTGAAACTCCGTTGTGCATGTTTTTATGTGTGCCTCTTAAATGGGTATCTAAATCTACTTTTAAATTTGATTTCTAAGAAATTGGATAAAATTGCAACCTTTTAGGCCTTGGTTTGACCAAGGTCCAAAATAGTTCGAAATCCCCTGAAAGTGTGTATGCATGGTTATCTCTCAAATGGGTACCTAAATTCTCTTTCAAATTTCACTTATAAGAAAGTCAAAAAAATGGCATCTCTTAGACCTTTGCTTTACCAACCTTGAATAATGACCAAAATAACATTGAACATCATGAAAGTTGGTGTGCACTGTTATCTACCAAATGCTAAGATAAATCTACGATCAAAATTTAATTCTAAGAAAAAAGTCAAAAGTGAAACTCTGTTGTATGGTTTTGCTGAGGTTGGGATTAAAGGGGGTGAAATATTTTGGAACGTCTCAAAATTTCCCGTGCACGCTTGTGTATCAAATGGATATTCAAATCTATGATCAAATTTCAATTATAAGAAACTGCTCAAAAGTGAAACTTCGTCATGCGTTTTCGCTAGGGTTTGGCTTAAAAGTGGTCAAAATAGCTTGGAACGTTGCGAAAGTTGGCGTGCATGCTTGTTTATCTAATGGGCTTCCAAATCTATGAACAAGTTTCAATTCTTAGAAGTTGGTTAAAAGTGAAACTCCATCGTGCGGTTTTGTTAGGGTTTGGCGTGCACTCTTATCTTCCAAATGCACATCTAAATCTATGATCAAATTTTAATTCCAAGAAATTTGTCAAGAGTGAAACCCCGTCATGCGGTTTCGCTAAGATTGGGGTTATAGGGGGTGAAAATAGCTCAAAACATCACGAATGTTCGAGTGCACGGTTATCTATCAAACGGGCATCCAAACCTATGATCAAATTTCAATTCTGAGAAATTAGTTAGAAGTGAAACTCCGCCGTTCATTTTCGCTAACGTTGGGCTCGAAGGGGTCCAAATAGATCGGACCATTGCAAAAGTTGGCATGCACATTTTTATATCAAACGGGCATCCAAATATATGATCAAATTTCAACTCCGAGAATTTGGTCAAAAGTGAAACTCCATCATTCGATTTTGCTAAGGTTTGGCTTAAAGGAGTGGAAAATGCCTGAGAAATTGGAAACAAATGCAACCTTTTAGGCCTTGGTTTCACCAAGTTTGCCTAAGGTCCAAAATAGCTTGAATTCCCCTAAAAGTTTGTATGCATGGTTATCTCTTAAATGGTTACCTAAATTCTCTTTCAATTTTCAATTACAAGAAAGTGGAAAAAATAACATCTATTAGACCTTTACTTGATCAACCTTGAATAATCACCAAAATAGCTCCGAACATCATGAAAGCTAGCCTGCACTCTTATCTACCAAATGCGCCAATAAATCTACGATTAAATTTTAATTTTGAGAAATTAGTCAAACGTGAAACTCCGTTGTGCAGTTTTGTTAAGGTTGGGCTTAAAGTGGGTGAAAATATTTTGCAACATCGTGAAATTTCATGTGCAAGCCTGTCTATCAAATGGACATCCAAATCTATGAGAAAATTTCAATTCTGAGCAACTGCTCAAAAGTGAAACTTTGTCATGCAGTTTCACTAGGGTTAGGCTTAAAAGGGGTCAAAATAATAGCTCAAAATGTTGCAAAATTGGCTGTGCATGATTGTTTATCCAATGGTCATCCAAATCTATGATCAAGTTTCCCTTATAAGAAGTACATCAAAAGTGAACCTCCATCATAAAGTTTTGTTAGGGTTTGGATTAAAGGAGCTGAAAATAACTCTAAAGATCGTCAAATTTGGCGTGCAGACTTATCATTCAAATGTGCATCAAAACATATGATCAAATTTTAATTTCGATAAATTTGTACAAAGTGAAACTCCGTCGTGTGGTTTCGTCACAAAGGTTGGGGTTAAAGGGGGAGAAATTAGCTCAAAACGTCATGAAAGTTGGAGTGCATGCTTGTCTATCAAATGGGCATCCAAATCTATGATCAAATTTTAATTGCGAGAAAATCGTCAAAAGTGAAACTTCATTGTGTATTTTTGCTATAGTTCGGCTTAAAGCGGGTCCAAATAGCTCGAAACATTACAAAATTTGGCGTGCACGCTTGTATATCAAACGGGTTTGCAAATCCATGATCAAATTTCAATTCTGGGAATTTGGTCAAAAGTGAAACTTCGTCATGCGTTTTCGCTAAGGTTTGGCTTAAAAGAGGGAAAAACAACTCTGAACATCACTAAATTTGGCATGCACTCTTATCTACCAAATGGGCATCTAGATATACAGGAAACTTTATCGTACTCTTTCGTTAGGGTTGCACCTAAAGGGAGTGAAATAGCTCGAAACATCGCGAAAGTTAGTGTGTACGCTTGTTTATTGAAATGGGTACCTAAATCCACCTTTCAAATTTCACTTTTGAAAAAGTCAACAAAAGTGCATGTTTTCAACTTTTGTTTGACCATCCTTGAATGCAGGCCAAAACAGCTCCAAATCTCATAAAAATAGCTGTCCATGCCTATCTTTGAAATGGGTATCTAAATCTACTTTAAAATTTGAATTTTCAGAAAATTGAAAAAATGCAACGTTTTAGGCCTTGGTTTGACGAAGTTTGACCAAGGTCCAAAATGGCTCGCAATCCCAAAAAAATCTACATGTAGGGATTATCTCTCAAATGGGTACCTAAATACAGTTTCAAATTTCAATTTCAAGAAAGTCAAGAAAAGTGCATTTCCTAGAACTTGGTTTGACCAACCTTGATTAAGTGTCAAAATGGGTATCTAAATCTACTTTCAAATTTGATTTCTAGGAAATTGGAATTTTAGGCCTTGGCTTGACCAAGTCTGACCAAGGTCCAAAATAGCTCGAAATCCCCTGAAAGTGTGTAGGCATGGTTATCTCTCAAATGGGTACCTAAATTCTCTTTCAAATTTCAATTACAAGGAAGTCGAAAAAATAGCATCTCTTAGACCTTTGCCTGACCAACCTTGAATAACGAACAAAATAACTCCAAACATCGTGAAAGTTGGTGTGCACTGTTATCTACCAAATGTTAAGATAAATATATGATCAAATTTTAATTCTTAGAAATTAGTCAAAAGTGAAACTCTGTTGTATGCTTTAGATGATGTTGGGATTAAAGGGGGCGAAATATTTTGGAACGTCTCAAAATTTCGCGTGCATGCTTGTCTATCAAATGGGCATTGAAATCTATGATCAAATTTCAATTATAAGAAACTACTCAAAAGTGAAACTTCGTCATGCATTTTCGCTAGGGATGGGCTTAAAGGTGGTCAAAATAACTTGGAACATTGTAAAAGTTGGTGTGGATTCTTGTTTATCTAATGGGCATCCAAATCTATGATCAAGTTTGAATTCTTAGATGTTGGTCAAAAGAGAAACTCCATCATGCGGTTTCACTAAGATTATCTTCCAAATGTGCAGCTAAATCTATGATCAAATTATAATTTCGAGAAATTTGTCAAGAGTGAAACTGTGTCATGTGGTTTCACTAAGATTGGGGTTAAACAAGATGAAAATATCTCAAAACGTCGTGAAAGTTGGAATGCACGGTTATCTATCAAACAGGCATCCAAATCTATGATCAAATTTTAATTCTGATAAAATGGTCAGAAGTGAAACTTCGTCATGCATTTTTGCTAGAGTTGGGCTCGAAGGGTTCCAAATAGCTCGGACCATTATAAAAGTTGGCATTTTATATCAAGCAGGCATCCAAATTTATGATCAAATTTCAACTCCGAGAATTTGGTCAAAAGTGAAACTCCATCATTCGATTTTGCTAATGTTTGGCTTAAAGGAGGGGAAAATGGCTGAGAAATTGGAAACAAATGCAACCTTTAGGCCTTGGTTTCACCAACTTTTACTAAGGTAAAAAATAGCTCAAAATCCCCTGAAAGTTTGTATGCATGGTTATCTCTCAAATGGTTACCTAAATTCTCTTTCAAATTTCAATAACAAGAACGCCGAAAAAATAACATCTATTAGACCTTTACTTGACCAACCTTGAATAACGACCAAAATAGCTCCGAACATCATGAAAGCTAGCCTACACTCTTATCTACCAAATGTGCCGATAAATCTACGATTAAATTTTAAATCTAGCTGGAGTGCACAGTTATATATCAAACGGGATCCAAATCTATGATCAAATTTGAATTCTGAGAAATTAGTCAAAAGTGAAACTTTGTCGTTCATTTTCGCTAGAGTTGGGCTCAAAGGGGTCCAAATAGCTCAGACCATTGCAAAATTTGGCAGGCACATTTTTATATCAAATGGGCATCCAAATCTATGATCAAATTTCAACTCCAAGAATTTGGTCAAAAGTGAAACTCCATCATTCAATTTCGCTAAGGTTTGGCTTAAAGGAGGGGGAAATGGCTTTGAGAAATTGGAAACAAATGCAACCTTTTACTTGACCAAACTTGAATAACGACCAAAATAGCTCTAAACATCATGAAAGTTAGCATGCACTCTTATCTACGAAATGCACTGATAAATCTACGATTAAATTTTAATTTTGAGAAATTAGTCAAATGTGAAACTTCGTTGTACGGTTTTGTTAAGGTTGGGCTTAAAAGGGGTGAAAATATTTTGGAATGTCTCAAAAGTTTGCATGGACTCTTGTTTATCAAATGGGCATCCAAATTTATGATCAAATTTAAATTCTAAGAAACTGCTCGAAAGTGAAACTCCTTCGTGCGCTTTCGACAGGGTTGGGCTTAAAGGGGGTCAAAATAGCTTAAAACGTCACGAACGATGGCGTGCATGCTTGTCTATCCAATATGCATCCAAACCTATGATCAGGTTTCAATTCTCACAATTTGGTCAAAGCTGAGACTGCATCTTGCAGTTTTGTTAGGGTTTGGCTTAAAGATGCTGAAAATAGCTCTCAACATCGTGAAAGTTGGCATGCACTCTTAACTTCCAAATGCTCATTTAAATAAATGATTAAATTTTAATTCCAAGAAATTGGTTAAAAGTGAAACTGCATTGTGCACGTTTTTATGTGTGCCTCTTAAATGGGTATGTAAATCTACTTTTAAATTTGATTTCTAAGAAATTGGAAAAAAGTGCAACCTTTTAGGCCTTGGTTTGACCAAGTTTGACCAAGGTCCAAAATAGCTCGAAATCCCCTGAAAGTGTATATGCATGGTTATCTCTCAAATGGGTACCTAAATATTATTTCAAATTTCAATTACAAGAAAGTTGAAAAAATAGCTTCTCTTAGACCTTTGCTTGACCAACGTTAAATAATAACCAAAATAACTTCGAACGTCATGAAAGTTGGTGTGCAATGTTATCTACCAAATGCTAAGATAAATCTACAATCAAATTTTAATTCTGAGAAATTAGTCAAAAGTGAAACTCTGTTCTATGCTTTTAGTGAGGTTGGGATTAAAGGGGGTCAAACATTTTGGAACGTCTCGAAATTTCGCGTCCACGCTTGTCTATAAAATGTACTTTCAAATCTATGATCAAATTTCAATTATAAGAAACTGCTCAAAAGTGAAACTTCGTCATGCGTTTTCGCTAGGATTGCAATTAAAGGTGGTCAAAATAGCTTGGAACATTGCGAAAGTTAGCGTCCATGCTTGTTTATCTAATGGGATTCCAAGTCTATGATCAAGTTTCAATTCTTAGAAGTTGGTCAAAAGCAAAACTCCATCATGCGGTGTTGTTAGGGTTTGGCTTAAAGGAGTAAAAAATAACTCTGAACATCATGAAAGTTGGCGTGCACTCTTATCTTCCAAATGCACATCTAAATCTATGATCAAATTTTAATTCCAAGAAATTTGTCAAGAGTGAAACTTCGTCATGTGGTTTCGCTAAGATTGGGGTTACAGGGGGTGAAAATAGCTCAAAACTTCGTGAAAGTTGGAGTGCACAGTTATCTATTAAACAAGCATCCAAATCTATGATCAAATTTCAATTCTGAGAAATTAGTCAGAAGTGAAACTTCGCCGTTCATTTTCTCTAGAGTTGGGCTCAAAGGGGTCCAAATAGCTTGGACCATTGCAAAAGTTGACATGCACGTTTTTATATCAAACGGGCATCCAAATCTATGATCAAATTTCAAGTCCGAGAATTTGGTCAAAATTGAAACTCCATCATTCGATTTCGCTAAGGTTTGGCTTAAAGGAAAAAGTGCAAGCTTTTAGGCCTTGGTTTGACCATGTATGAGCAAATTTGAATTCTGAGAAACTACTCAAAAGTGAAACTCTGTCGTGCGGTTTCACTAGGGTTGGGCTTAAAAGGGGTCAAAATAATAGCTCGAAACGTTGCAAAATTTGGAGTGCATGATTCTTTATCCAATGGGAATCCAAATCTATGATCAAATTTCAATTGCGAGAAAATTGTCAAAAGTGAAACTTCATCGTGCATTTTTCGCTTTCGCTAAGGTTGCACTTAAAGGGAGTTAAATAGCTCAAAACGTCGCGAAAGTTAGCGTGTACGCTTGTTTATTGAAATGTGTACATAAATCTAATTTCGAATTTCACTTCTTAAAAAGTTAACAAAAGTGCATCTTTTTAGCTTTTGTTTGACCATCCTTGAATGAGGGCCAAAATAGCTCCAAATAGTATAAAAATAGGTGTCCATGGCTATCTTTGAAATGGGTATCTAAATCTACTTCAAAATTTGAATTTTAAGAAAATGGGAAAAATGCAACGTTTTAGGCCTTGGTTTGACAAAGTTTGATCGAGGTCCAAAATGGCTCACAATCCCAAAAAAATCTACATGTAGCGATTATCTCTCAAATGGGTACCTAAATACAGTTTCAAATTTCAATTTCATGAAAGTCAAGAAAGTGCATTTCTTAGAACTTGGTTTGACCAACCTTAACTAAGTGCCGAAATAACTCGAAATTTGCAAAAATATGTGTGTGCCTCTTAAATGGGCATCTAAATATAATTTTCAATTTGATTTCTAAGAAATTGGAAAAAAGGGCAACCTTTTAGGCCTTGGTTTGACTGAGTTTGACCAAGGTCCAAAATAGCTCAAAATCCTCTGAAAGTGTGTATGCATGGTTATCTCTCAAATGGGTATCTAAATTCTCTTTGAAATTTCAATTACAAGAAAGTCGAGAAAATAGCATCTCTTAGACCTTTGCTTAACCAACCTTGAATAACGACCAAAATAACTTTGTACATAGTGAAAGTTGGTGTGCACTGTTATCTACCAAATGTTAAGATAAATCTACGATCAAATTTTAATTCTTAGAAATTAGTCAAAAGTGAAACTCTGTTTTTTGGTTTAGCTAAGGTTGGGATTAAACGGGGTGAAATATTTTGGAACGTCTCAAAATTTCGCGTGCACGCCGTCTATCAAATGGGCATTGCAATCTATGATCAAATTTCAATTATAAGAAACTACTCAAAAGTGAAACTTCGTCATGCGTTTTTGCTAAGGTTGGGGTTAAAGGTGGTCAAAATAGCTTGGAATGTTGCAGAAGTTGGCATGCATGCTTGTTTATCTAATGGTCATCGAAATCCATGATCAAGTTTCAATTCTTAGAAGTTGGTCAAAAGCGAAACTCCATCGTGCGGTTTTGTTAGGGTTTGGCTTGAAGGAGTCGAAAATAACTCTGAACATCATGAAAGTTGGCATGCACTCTTATCTTCCAAATGCGCATCTAAATCTATGATCAAATTTTAATTCTGAGAAATTTGTCAAGAGTGAAACTCCGTCATGTCACTAAGATTGGGGTTACAGGGGGTGAAAATAGCTCAAAACATTGTGAAAATTGGAGTGCACGGTTATTTATCAAACAGGCATCCAAATCTATGATCAAATTTCAATTCTGAGAAATGGTCAGAAGTGAAACTCCGTCGTGCATTTTTTGCTAGAGTTGGGCTCCAAATAGCTCATACCATTGCAAAATTTGGCGTGCACATTTTTATATCAAATGGGCATCCAAATCTATGATCAAATTTCAGCTCCAATAATTTGGTCAAAAGTGAAACTCCATCATTCGATTTCGCTAAGGTTTGGCTCAAAGGAGGGGAAAATAGCTTTGAGAAATTGGAAACAAATGCAACCTTTTATGTCTTGGTTTCACCAAGTTTGCCTAAGATCCAAAATAACTAGAAATCTCCTAAAATTTTGTATACATGGTTATCTCTCAAATGGTTACCTCAATTCTCTTTCAAATTTAAATTCCAAGAAAGCCGAAAAAATAACATCTCTTAGACCTTTACTTGAATACCTTTGAATAACGACCAAAATAGCTTTGAACATCATGAAATTTAGCATGCACTCTTATCTACCAAATGAACCGATAAATCTACGATTAAATTTTAATTTTGAGAAATTCGTCAAACATGAAACTCCGTTGTGTGGTTTTGTTAAGGTTGGGCTTAAAGGAGGTGAAAATATTTTTGAATGTCTCAAACGTTTGCATGCACTATTGTTCATCAACTGGGCATCCAATGTTTGCGTGCATCCTTGTCTATCCAATATGCATCCAAACTTATGATCAAGTTTCAATTCTGAGAATTTGGTCAATGCTAAGACTGCATATTGCAGTTTTGTTAGGGTTTGGCTTAAACATGTCGAAAATAGCTCTCAACATCGTGAAAGTTGGCATGCACTCTTATCTTCCAAATGCGCATTTAAATAAATGATTAAATTTTAATTCCAAGAAATTGATTAAAAGTGAAACTCCATTGTGCAAGTTTTTATGTGTGCCTCGTAAATGGGTATCTAATTCTAATTTTAAATTTGATTTCTAAGAAATTGTTAAAAAGTGCAAGCTTTTAGGCCTTGGTTTGACCAAGTTTGCCCAAGGTCCGAAATAGCTCGAAATCTACTGAAAGTGTGTATGCATGGTTATCTCTCAAATGGGTACCTAAATTCTCTTTCAAATTTCACTTACAAGAAAGTGGAAAAAAATCGCATCTCTTAGACCTTTGCTTGACCAACCTTGAATAATGACCAAAATAACTTCGAACATCATGAAAGTTGGTGTGCACTGTTATCTACCAAATGCTAAGATAAATCTATGATCAAATTTTAATTCTGAGAAATAATTCAAAAGTGAATCTCTGTTGTAAGGTTTTGCTGAGGTTGGGATTAAAGGGGGTGAAATATTTTGGAACGTCTTGAAATTTCGCGTGCACGCTTGTCTATCAAATGGACATTCAAATCTATGATCAAATTTATATTATAAGAAACTTCTCAAAAGTGAAACTTTGTCATGCGTTTTCGCTAGTTTTGGGCTCAAAGGCGGTCAAAATAGCTTGGAACATTGCGAAAGTTGGCATGCAAGCTTGCTTATCTAATGGGCATCCAAATCTATGATCAAGTTTCAATTCTTAGATGCTGGTCAAAAGCGAAACTCCATCGTGTGGTGTTGTTAGGGTTTGGCTTAAAGGAGTCGAAAATAACTCTGAACATTATGAAAGGTTGCGTGCACTCTTATCTTCCAAATGCACATCTAAATCTATGATCAAATTTTAATTCTGAGAAATTTGTCAAGAGTGAAACTCTGTCATGCGGTTTTGCTAAGATTTGGTTTAGAGGAGTTGAAAATAGTTAAAAATGTTGCGAAAGTTGGAGTGCACAATTATCTATCAAACGGGCATCCAAATCTATGATCAAATTTCAATTCTGAGAAATTAGTCAGAAGTGAAACTATGTCATTCATTTTCTCTAGAGTTGTTGGGCTCGAAGGGGTCCAAATAGCTTGGACCATTGCAAAGGTTGGCGTGCACATTTTTATATCAAACAGGCATCCAAATCTATGATCAAATTTCAACTCCAAGAATTTGGTCAAAATTGAAACTCCATCGTTTGATTTCGCTAAGGTTTGGCTTAAAGGAAAAAGTGCAAGCTTTTAGGCCTTGGTTTGACCAAGTATGAGCAAATTTGAATTCTGAGAAAATGCTCAAAAGTGAAACACTGTCGTGCGGTTTCACCATCGTTGGGCTTAAAAGGGGTCAAAATAATAGCTCGAAACATTGCAAAATTTAGCGTGCATGATTGTTTATCCAATGGGCATCCAAATCTATAATCAAGTTTCTATTCTAAGAATTACGTCAAAAGTTAAACTCGATCATGCAATTTTGTTATGGTTTGGCTTAAAGTAGCTGAAAATAACTATGAACATCGTGAAACTCCGTTGTGCGGTTTCGCAAAGGTTGGGGTTAAAGGGGGTGAAAATAACTTGGAATATCATGAAAGTTGGAGTGCATGCTTCTCTATCAAATGGGCATCCAAATCTATGATCAAATTTCAATTGCGAGAAAATTGTCAAAAGTGAAACTTCCTCATGCATGTTCGCTAGAGTTCGGCTTAAAGCGGGTCCAAATAGCTCGAAACATTGCAAAATTTGCCATGCACGGTTGTATATCAACCAAGCATCCAAATATATGATCAAATTTCAATTCTGGGAATTTGGTCAAAAGTGAAACTCCATCATCTGGTTTCGCTAAGGTTTGGCTTAAAAGAGCGAAAAAGAGCTTTGAACATCACTAAATTTCGCATGCACTCTTATCTACCAAATGGCCATCTGAATCTATGATCATATTTCAATTCTAAGAAATGTGTCAAAAGAGAAACTTTATCATGCGCTTTTGCTAAGGTTGCACTTAAAGGGAGTGAAATAGCTCGGAACGTCACGAAAGTTAGAGTGTATGCTTGTTTATTGAAATGGGTACATAAATCTACTTTCAAATTTCACTTCTTAAAAATTCAACAAAAGTGCATCTTTTCAGCTTTTGTTTGACCATCCTTGAATGAGGGCCAAAATAGCTCCAAATAGCATAAAAATAGGTGCCGCTGCCTATCTTTGAAATGGGTATCTAAATCTACTTCAAAATTTGAATTTTAAGAAAATGGAAAAAATGCAACGTTTTAGGCCTTGGTTTGAAAAAGTTTGACCGAGGTCCAAAATGGCTCGCAATCCCCAAAAAATATATGTGTAGGGATTATCTCTCAAATGGGTACCTAAATACAGTTTCAAATTTCAATTTCGAGAAAGTCAAGAAAAGTGCATTTCTTAGAACTTGGTTTGACCAACCTTAACTAAGTGCTGAAATAACTCGAAATTTGCAAAAATATGTGTGCCTCTTAAATGGGCATCTAAATCTACTTTTAAATTTGATTTCTAAGAAATTGGAAAAAAGTGGAACCTTTTAGGCCTTGGTTTGACCAAGGTCCAAAATAGCTCAAAATCCCCTGAAAGTGTGTATGAATGGTTATGTCTCAAATGGGTATCTAAATTCTCTTTGAAACTTCAATTACAAGAATGTCGAAAAAATAGCATCTCTTAGAGATTTGCTTGACCAACCTTGAATAACGACCAAAATAACTTCGAACATCGTGAAAGTTGGTGTGCACTATTATATACCAAATGTTAAGATAAATCTACGATCAAATTTTAATTCTTAGAAATTAGTCAAAAGTGAAACTCTGTTGTATGGTTTAGATGAGGTTGGGATTAAAGGGGGTGAAATATTTTGGAACGTCTCGAAATTTCACGTGCACGCTGGTCTATCAAATGGGCATCTAACTCTATGATCAAATTTCAATTATAAGAAACTACTCAAAAGTGAAACTTCGTCATGCGTTTTTGCTAGGGTTGGGCTTAAAGGTGGTCAAAATAGCTTGGAACGTTGCAATAATTGGCATGCATGCTTGTTTATCTAATGGGCATCCAAATCTATGATCAAGTTTCAATTCTTAGAATTTGGTCAAAAGCAAAACTCCATCGTGCGGTTTTGTTAGGGTTTGGCTTAAAGGAGTAAAAAATAACTCTAAACATCATGAAAGTTGCTGTGCACTCTTATCTTCCAAAAGGCGCATCTAAATCTATGATCAAATTTTAATTCCGAGAAATTGGTCAAGAGTGAAACTCCGTCATGTGGTTTCACTAAGATTGGGGTTAACGGGGGTGAAAATAGCTCAAAACTTTGCGAAAGTTGGAGTACAGGGTTATCTATCAAACGGGGATTCAAATCTATGATCAAATTTCAATTCTGAAAAATTAGTCAGAAGTGAAACTCCGTCATTCATTTTCACTAGAGGTGGGCTCGAAGGGGTCCAAATGGCTCAGACCATTGCAAAAGTTGGCATACACGTTTTTATATCAAATGGGCATGCACATTTTTCATTTTCACTAGAGTGCGGTTTCGACAGAGCTAGGCTTAAAGGGGGTCAAAATAGCTCGGAACGTCGTGAAAGTTGGTGTGCATGCTTGTCTATCCAATATGCATCCGAACCTATGATCAGGTTTCAATTCTGAGAATTTGGTCAATGCTGAGACTACATCTTGTAGTTTTGTTAGGGTTTGTCTTAAATATGCTGAGAATAGCACTCAACATCGTGAAAGTGGGCATGCACTCTTATCTTCCAAATGTGCATTTAAATAAATGATTAAATTTTAATTCCAAGAAATTGGTTAAAAGTGAAACTCCGTTGTGCAGATTTTTATGTCTGCCTCTTAAATGGGTATCTAAATCTACTTTTAAATTGGAAAAAACTGTAACCTTTCAGGCCTTGGTTTGAACAAGTTTGACCAAGGTACAAAATAGCTTGAAATCCCCTAAAATTGTTTATGCATGGTTATCTCTCAAATGGTACCTAAATTATCTTTCAAATTTCACTTACAAAAAAGTAAAAAAAATAGCATCTCTTAGAACTTTGGTTGACCAACCTTGAATAATGACCAAAATAACTTCGAACATCATGAAAGTTGGTGTGCACTGTTATCTACCAAATGCTAAGATAAATCTACGATCAAATTTTAATTCTGAGAAATTAGTCAAAATTGAAACTCTGTTGTATGGTTTTGCTGAAGTTGGGATTAAAGGGGGTGAAATATTTTGGAATGTCTCTAAATTTCACTTTAGGCCTTCGTTTCACCAAGTTTGCCTAGGGTCCAAAATAGCTTGAAATCCCCTCAAAGTTTGTATGCATGGTTATCTCTCAAATGGTTACCTAAATTCTCTTTCAAATTTCAATTACAAGAAAGCCGAAAAAGTAACATCTCTTAGACCCTTACTTGACCAACCTTGAATAATGACCAAAACAGCTCTGAACATCATGAAAGTTAGCATGTACTCTTATATACAAAATGCCCTGATAAATCTATGATTAAATTTTAATTTTGAGAAATTAGTCAAACGTGAAACTCCATTGTGTAGTTTTGCTAAGGTTGGGCTTAAAGGGGGTGAAAATATTTTGGAATGTCTCAAAAGTTTACATGCATGCTTTTTCATGAAATGGGCATCCAAATTTATGATCAAATTTCAATTCTAAGAAACTGCTCGAAAGTGAAACTCCTTTGTACGGTTTTGACAGGGTTGGGCTCAAAGGGGGTCAAAATAGCTTGAAACATCATGAAAGTTGACGTGCATGCTTGTCTATCCAATATGCATTCAAACCTTTGATCAGGTTTCGATTTTGAGAATTTGGTCAAAGTTGAGTCTGCATCTTGCAGTTTTGTTAGGGTTTGGCTTAAAGATGCCGAAAATAGCTCTCAACATCAAGAAAGTTGGCATGCATTCTTATCTTCCAAATGCACATTTAAATCAATGATTAAATTTTAAGTCCAAGAAATTGGTTAAAAGTGAAACTCCGTTGTGCACGTTTTTATGTGTGCCTCTTAAATGGGTATCTAAATCTACTTTTAAATTTGATTTCTGAGAAATTGGAAAAAAATGCAACCTTTTAGGCCTTGGTTTGACCAAGTTTGACCAAGGTCCAAAATAGCTTGAAATCCCCTGAAAGTGTGTATGCATGGTTATCTCTCAAATGGGTACCTAAATTCTCTTTCAAATTTCACTTACAAGAAAGTCGAAAAAATATCATCTCTTAAACCTTTGCTTGACCAACCTTGAACAATGACCAAAATAACTTCGAACATCGTGAAAGTTGGTGTGCACTGTTATCTACCAAATGCGAAGATAAATCTTCGATCAAATTTTAATTCTTAGAAATTAGTCAAAAGTGAAACTCTGTTGTATGGTTTTGCTGAGGTTGGGATTAAAGGGGTTGAAATATTTTGTAGTGTCTCTAAATTTTGCGTGCACACTTGTCTATCAACTGGACATTGAAATCTATGATCAAATTTTAATTATAAGAGACTGATCAAAAGAGAAACTTCGTCATGCGTTTTCGCTAGGGTTGGGCTTAAAGGTGGTCAAAATAGCTTGGAACGTTGCGAAAGTTGTCGTGCATGCTTGTTTATCTAATGGGCATCCAAATCTATGATCAAGTTTCAATTCTTAGAAGTTGGTCAAAAGTGAAACTCCATCATTCGATTTTGTTAGGGTTTGGCTTAAATGAGTCGAAAATAACTCTAAACATCATGAATTTTGGCATGCACTCTTATCTTCCAAATACACATCTATGATCAATAATTATGAAAAAATTTAATTTCCGAGAAATTTGTCAAGAGTGAAACTCCGTCATGCCGTTTCACTAAGATTGGGGTTACAGGGGGTGAAAATATCTCAAAACATCGCGAAAGTTGGAGTGCACGGTTATATATCAAATGGGCATCCAAATCTATGATCAAATTTCAATTATGAGAAATTAGTCAGAGCTGAAACTCCGTCGTTCATTTTTGCTAGAGTTGGGATCGAAGGGGTCCAAATAGCTCGGACCATTGTAAAAGTTGGCGTGCACATTTTTATATCAAATGGGCATCCAAATCTATGATCAAATTTCAACTCTGAGAATTTGGTCAAAATTGAAACTCCATCATTCGATTTCACTAAGGTTTGGCTTAAAAGAAAAAGCGCAAGCTTTTAGGCCTTGGTTTGAACAAGTATGAGCAAATTTGAATTCTGAGAAACTGCTCAAAAGTAAAACTTTGTCGTGTGGTTTCACTAGGGTTGGGCTTATAAGGGGTCAAAATAATAGCTCGAAACGTTGTAAAATTTCGCGTGCATGATTGTTTATCAAAAGTGAAACTTCATCATGCGTTTTCGCTAGGGTTGGGCTTAAAGGTGGTCAAAAGAGCTTGGAACTTTGCAAAAGTTGGCGTGCATGCTTGTTTATCAAATGGGCATCCAAATCTATGATCAAGTTTCAATTCTTAGAAGTTGGTAAAAAAAGAAACTCGATCGTGCGGTTTTGTTAGGGTTTGGATTAAAGGAGTCGAAAATAACTATGAACATCATGAAAGTTGGCGTGCACTCTTATCTTCCAAATGCACATCTAAATCTATGATCAAATTTTAATTCTGAGAAATTTGTCAAGAGTGGAACTCCGTCATGCGGTTTCACTAAGATTGGGGTTACAGGGTGTGAAAGTAGCTCAAAACATCGCGAAAGTTGGAGTGCACACTTATCTATCAAACGGGCATCCAAATCTATGATCAAATTTCAATTCTGAGAAATTAGTCAGAAGTCAGACTTCGTCGATCATTTTCGCTAGAGTTGGGCTCGAAGGAGTCCAAATAGCTCCGACCATTGCAAAAGTTGGCGTGCACGTTTTTATATCAAATGGGCATCCAAATCTATGATCAAATTTCAACTCCAAGAATTTGGACAAAAGTGAAACTCCATCATTCGATTTCGCTAAGGTTTGGCTTAAAGGATGGGAAAATGGATTTGAGAAATTGGAAACCAATGCAACCTTTTAGGGCTTGGTTTCACCAAGTTTGCCTAAGGTCCAAAATAGCTCAAAATCCCCTAAACATTTGTATGCATGGTTATCTCTCAAATCGGTACCTAAATTCTCTTTCAAATTTCAATTACAAGAAAGCCGAAAAAATAACATCTCTTAGACCTTTACTTAACCAACCTTGAATAACGACCAGAATAGCTGTGAACATCATGAAAGTTAGCATGCACTCTTATGTACAAAATGCGCCTATAAATCTACGATTAAATTTTAATTTTGAGAAATTAGTCAAACGTGAAACTCCGTTGTGCCGTTTTGCTAAGGTTGGGCTTAAAGGGGGTTGAAATATTTTGCAATGCCTCAAACGTTTGCATGCACGCTTGTTCATCAAATGGGCATCCAAATTTATGATCGAATTTAAATTCTAAGAAACTGCTCGAAAGTGAAACTCCTTCGTGCGGTTTCGACAAGGTTGGGCTTGATGGGGGTCAAAATAGCTCAAAACGTTGCGAAAGTTGGCATGCATTCTTGTCTATCCAATATACATCCAAACCTATTATCAAGTTTCAATTCTGAGAATTTGGTCAAAGCTGAGACTGCATCTTGCAGTTTTGTTAGGGTTTGGCTTAAAGATGCGGAACTCTCAACATCGTGAAAGGTTGCATGCACTCTTATCTTCCAAATGCGCATTTAAATCAATGAGTAAATTTTAATTCCAAGAAATTAGTTAAAAGTGAAACTCCGTTGTGCACGTTTTTATGTGTGCCTCTTAAATGGGTATTTAAATCTACTTTTAAATTTTATTTCTAAGAAATTGGAAAAAGTGCAAGCTTTTAGGCCTCGGTTTGACCAAGTTTGACCAAGGTCCAAAATAGCTCGAAATCCCCTGAAAGTGTGTATGCATGGTTATCTCTCAAATGGGTACCTAAATTCTCTTTCAAATTTCACTTAGAAGAAAGTCAAAAAAATAACATCTCTTAGACCTTTGCTTGACCAACCTTGAATAATGACCAAAATAACTTCGAACATCGTGAAAGTTGGTGTGCACTGTTATCTACCAAATGCTAAGATAAATCTACGATCAAATTTTAATTCTAAGAAATTAGTCAAAAGTGAAACTCTGTTGTATGGTTTTGCTGAGGTTGGGATTAAATGGGGTGAAATATTTTGGAACGTCTCGAAATTTCACCTGCATGCTTGTCTATCAAATGGGCATTCAAATTTATGATCAAATTTCAATTATACGAAACTGCTCAAAAGTGAAACTTCATCATGCTTTTTCGCTAGGGGTGGGCTTAAAGGTGGTCAAAATAGCTTGGAACGTTGCGAAAGTTGGCATGCATGCTTGTTTATCTAATGGGCATCCAAATCTATGATCAAGTTTCAATTCTTAGAAGTTGGTCAAAAGCAAAACTCCATACTGTGGTTTTGTTAGGGTTTGGCTTAAAGGAGTCGAAAATAACTCTGAACATCATGAAAGTTGCTGTGCACTCTTATCTTCCAAATGCACATCTAAATCTATGATCAAATTATATTTTCGTGAAATTTGTCAAGAGTGAAACACCGTCATGCGGTTTCACTAAGATTGAGGTTACAGTGGGTGAAAATTGCTCAAAAAGTCGTGAAAGTTGGAGTGCACAGTTATTTATCAAACGGGCATCCAAATCTATGATCAAATTTCAATTCCAAAAAATTAGTCAGAAGTGAAACTCCGTCGTTCATTTTCGCCATAGTTGGGCTTGAAGGGGTCCAAATGGCTCAGACCATTGCAAAAATTGGTGTGCACATTTTTGTATCAAACGGGCATCCAAATCTATGATAAAATTTCAACTCTGAGAATTTGGTCAAAAGTGAAACTTCACCATTCGATTTTGCTAAGGTTTGGCGTAAAGGAGGGGAAAATGGATTTGAGAAATTGGAAACAAATGCAACCTTTGGGGATTGGTTTCACCAAGTTTGCCTAAGGTCGAAAATAGCTCAAAATCCCCTGAAAGTTTGTATGCATGGTTATCTCTCAAATGGGTGCCTAAATTCTCTTTCAAATTTCAATTACAAGAATGTCGAAAAAATAACTTCTCTTAGACCTTTACTTGACCGAACTTGAATAACGACCAAAATATCTCCGAACATCATGAAATTTAGCATGCACTCTTATCTACCAAATGCGCCAATAAATCTACGATTAAATTATAATTTTGAGAAATTAGTCAAACGTGAAACTCTGTTGTGCGGTTTTGCTAAGGTTGGGCTTAAAGGGGGTGAAAATATTTTGGAATGTCTCAAACATTTACATGCACGCTTGTTCATCAAAATGGGAATCCAAATTTATGATCAAATTTAAATTTTAAGAAACTACTTGAAAGTGAAACTCTGTCGTGCAGTTTCGACAGGGTTGGGCTTAAAGGGGGTCAAAATAGCTCAAAATGTCACGAAAGTTGGTATGCATGCTTGTCTATCCAATATGCATCCAAACGTATCATCAGGTTTCAATTCTGAGAATTTGGTCAAAGTTGAGACTGCAACGTGCAGTTTTGTTAGGGTTTGGCTTAAAGATCCCGAAAATATCTCTCAACATCGTGAAAGTTGGCATGCACTCTTATTTTCCAAGTGCGCATTTAAATCTATGATTAAATTTTAATTTCAAGAAATTGGTTAAAAGTGAAACTCCGTCGTGCACATTTTTATATGTGCCTCTTAAATGGGTATGTAAATCTACTTTCAAATTTGATTTCTAAGATATTGGAAAAAAGTGCAACCTTTTAGGCCTTGGTTTGACCAAGTTTCAGCAAAGTCCAAAATAGCTCAAAATCCCCTGAAAGTGTGTATGCATGGTTATCTCTCAAATGGGTACCTAAATTCTCTTTCAAATTTCACTTACAAGAAAGTCGAAAAAATAGCATATCTTAGACCTTTGCTTGACCAGCCTTGAATAATGACCAAAATAACTTCGAACATCATGAAAGTTGGTGTGCATTGTTATCTACCAAATGCTAAGATAAATCTACGATCAAATTTGAATTCTGAGAAATTAGTCAGAAGTGAAACTCTATTGTATGGTTTTGCTGAGGTTGGGATTAAAGGGGTGAAATATTTTGGAACGTCTCAAAATTTCGCGTGCATGCATGTCTATCAATTGCACATTTAGATCTATGACCAAATTTCAATTATAAGAAACTGCTCAAAAGAGAAACTTCGTCATGCGTTTTCACTAGGGTTGGACTTAAAGGTGGTCAAAATAGCTTGGAACGTTGCGAAAGTTGGCGTGCATGCTTGCTTATCTAATAGACATCCAAATCTATGATGAAGTTTCAATTCTTAGAAGTTGGTCAAAAGCGAAACTCCATCGTGCGGTTTTATTAGGGTTTGGCTTAAAGGAGTAAAAAATAACTTTGAAAATTGTGAAAGTTGGCATGCACTCTTATCTTCCAAATGCACATCTAAATCTATGATCAAATTTTAATTCCAACAAATTTGTCAAGAGTGAAACTTTGTCATGCGGTTCGCTAAGTTTAGGGGTTACAGTGGGTGAAAATAGGTCAAAATGTCACAAAAGTTGGAGTGCATGGTTATCTATCAAACAGACATCCAAATCTATGATCAAATTTAAATTCTGAGAAATTAGTTAGAAGTGAAACTCCATTGTGCACTCTTATCTACCAAATGCGTTGATAAATCTACGATTAAATTTCAATTTTGAGAAATTAGTCAAACGTGAAACTCCGTTGTGTAGTTTTGCTAAGGTTGGGCTTAAAGCAGGCGAAAATATTTCGCAACGTCGTGAAATTTCATGTGCAAGATTATGTATCAAATGGACGTCCAAATCTATGAGAAAATTTCATTTATGAGAAACTGCTCAAAAGTGGAACTCTGTCGTGCGTTTTCGCTAGGGTTGGGCTTAAAAGGGGTAAAAAAAATAGCACGAAACGTTGCAAAATTTGGCATGCATGATTGTTTATCCGATGGGCATTCTAATCTATGATCAAGTTTCCATTCTAAGAAGTATGTCAAAATTGAACCTCCATCGTACAATTTTGCTAGGGTTTGGCTTAAAGGAGCTGAAAATAACTCTGAACATCGTGAAAGTTAGCGTGCACACTTATCATCGAAATGCGCATCAAAAGATATGATCAAATTTTAATTCTGATAAACTTGGAAAAAGTGAAACTACGTCATGCGGTTTCGTAGCTCGGAATGTCGTGAAAGTTGGAGTGAACGCTTGTCTATCAAATGGGCATCCAAAAGTGAAAATTGTCAAAAGTGAAACTTCTTTGTGCATTTTCGCTATATTTTGGCTTAAAGCGGGTCCAAATAGCTCCAAACATTACAAAATTTGGCATACACGCTTGTATATCAAACGGGCATCCAAATCTATGATCAAATTTCAATTTTGGGAATTTGGTCAAAAGTGAAACTCTGTCATGCGTTTTCACTAATGTTTGGCTTAAAGGAGTGAAAAAGAGCTCTGAACATCACTAAATTTGGCATGCACTCTTATCTACCAAATGGGCATCTAAATATATGATCATATTTCAATTCTAAGAAATTGGTCAAATGAGAAACTTTATCGTGCGCTTTCGCTAAGGTTGCACTTAAAGGGAGTGAAATATCTCGAAACATCGCGAAAGTTAGTGTGTACGCTTGTTTATTGAAATGGGTACCTAAATCCACTTTCACATTTCACTTCTGAAAAAGTAAAAAAAAGTGCATCTTTTCAACTTTTGTTTGACCATCCTTGAATGAGGAACAAAATAGCTCCAAATCTCATAGAAATAGGTGTCCATGCCTATCTTTGAAATGGGTAACTAAATCTACTTTAAAATTTGAATTTTCAGAAAATGGAAAAAATGCAATGTTTTACGCCTTGGTTTGACGAACTTTCACCGAGGTCCTAAATGGCTCGCAATCCCGAAAAAATATACATGTAGGGATTATCTCTCAAATGGGTACCTAAATATAGTTTCAAATTTCAATTTCCAGAAAGTTAAGAAAAGTGCATTTCTTAGAACTTGGTTTGACCAACCTTGACTAAGTGTCGAAATGCATATCTAAATCTACTTTTAAATTTGATTTCTAAGAAATTACTTTTAGGTCTTGGTTTGACCAAGGTCCAAAATAGCTCGAAATCCCCTGAAATTGTGTATGCATGGTTATCTCTCAAATGGGTACCTAAATTCTCTTTCAAATTTTAATTACAAGAAACTCAAAAAAAAAGCATCTCTTAGACCTTTGCTTGACCAACCTTAAATAATGACCAAAATAACTTCGAACATTGTGAAAGTTGGTGTGCATCGGTATCTACCAAATGCTAAGAAAAATCTATGATCAAATTTTAATTCTGAGAAATTAGTCAAAAGTGAAACTCTGTTGTACGGTTTTGCTGAGGTTGGGATTAAAGGGGTGAAATATTTTGGAACCTCTTGAAATTTCACGTGCACGCTTATATCAAATGGGCATGCAAATCTACGATTAAATTTCAATTATAAGAAATTGCTCAAAAGTGAAACTTCGTCATGAGTTTTCGCTAGGGTTGGCCTTAAAGGAGGTCAAAATAGCTTGGAACGTTGCGAAAGTTGGTGTGCATGCTTGTTTATCTAATGGGCATCCAAATCTATGATCAAGTTTCAATTCTTAGAAGTTGATCAAAATCGAAACTCCATCATGCGGTTTTGTTAGGGTTTGGCTTAAAGGAGTCGAGAATAACTCTGAACATCATGAAAGTTTGCATGCACTCTTATCTTCCAAATGCACATCTAAATCTATGATCAAATTTTAATTTCCAGAAATTTGTCAAAAGTGAAACTTCGTCATGCAGTTTTTCTAAGATTGGGGCTACAGCGGGTGAAAATAGCTGAAAACGTCATGGAAGTTAGAGTGCACAGTTATCTATCAAATGGGCATCCAAATCTATGATCAAATTTCAATTCTGAGAAATTAGTCAGAAGTGAAACTTCGTCGTTCATTTTTGCTAGAATTGGGCTTCGTTGTGCACGTTTTTATGTGTGCCTCTTAAATGGGTATCTAAATCTACTTTTAAATTTGATTTCTAAGAAATTCGAAAAAAGTGCAACATTTTAGGCCTTGGTTTGACCAAGTTTGACTAAGCTCCAAAATAGCTCTAAAATGCCTTGAAAGTGTGTATGCATGGTTATCTCTCAAATGGGTACCTAAATTCTCTTTCAAATTTCACTTACAGTGAAATTTGAAAAAATAGCATCGCTTAGACTTCTAACATCATGAAAGTTGGTGTGCACTGTTATCTACCAAATGCTAAGATAAATCTACAATGAAATTTTAATTCTGAGAAATTAGTAAAAAGTGAAAGTCTGTTGCATGGCTTTGCTGAGGTTGGGATTAAGGGGGGTGAAATATTTTGGAACGTCTCGAAATTTTGCATCACGCTTGTCTATCAAATGGGCATTCAAATCTATGATCAAATTTCAATTATTCAAAACTGCTCAAAAGTGAAACTTCGTCATGATTTTTCGCTAGGGTTGGGCTTAAAGGTGGTCTAAATAACTTGGAACATTGCGAAAGTTGGCGTGCATGCTTGTTTATGTAAAGGGCATCCAAATCTATGATCAAGTTTCAATTCTTAGAAGTTGGTCAAAAGCGAAACTCCATCATGCGGTTTTGTTAGGTTTTGGCTTAAAGGAGTCGAAAATAACTCTGAACATCATGAAAGTTGGCGTGGACTCTTATCTTCCAAATGCACATATAAATCTATGATCAAATTTTAATTTTGAGAAATTTGTCAAGAGTGAAACTCCGTCATGCAGTTTCGCTAAGGTTAGGATTACAGGGGGTGAAAATAGCTCAAAAAATCGCGAAAATTGGAGTGCATGGTTATCTATCAAACGGGCATCCAAATCTATGATCAAATTAAATTCTAAGAAATTAGTCAGAAGTGAAACTCTGTCGTTCATTTTCGCTAGAGTTGGGCTCGAAGGGGTCCAAATAGCTCGGACCATTGCAAAAGTTGGCGTGCACATTTTTATATCAAACGTTTTTATATCAAATTGGATCATCCAAATCTATGATCCAATTTCAACTCCAAGAATTTGGTCAAAAGTGAAACTCCGTCATTCAATTTCGCTAAGGTTTGGCTTAAAGGAGGCGAAAATGGCTTTGAGAAATTGGAAATAAATGCAACCTTTTAGGGCTTGGTTTCACCTAGTTTGCGTAAGGTCCAAAATAGCTCGAAATCCCCTAAAATTTTGTATGCATGGTTTTCTCTCAAATGGGTACTTAAATTCTCTTTCAAATTTCAATTACAAGAAAGTTGAAAAAATAAAATCTCTTAGACCTTTACTTGACCAACCTTGAATAAACACCAAAATAGCTCCGAACATCATTTAAGTTTCCATGCACTCTTATCTACCAAATGCGCCGATAAATCTACGATTAAATTTTAATTTTGAGAAATTAGTCAAATGTGAAAATCCGTTGTGCGGTTTTGCTAAGGTTGGGCTTAAAGGGGGTGAAAATATTTTGGAATGTCTCAAAATTTTGCATGCATACTTGTCCAACAAATGGGCATCGAAATTTATTATCAAATTTAAATTCTAAGAAACTGCTCGAAAAGGAAACTCCATCGTGCGATTTCGATAAGGTTGGGCTTAAAGGGGGTCAAAATAGCTTGAAACATCGCGAAAGTTGGCATGCATGCTTGTCTATCCAATATGCATCCAAACATATGATAATGATTCAATTCTGAGAATTTGGTCCAAGCTGAGACTGCATCATGCAGTTTTGCTAGGGTTTGTCTTAAAGATGCCGAAAATAGCTCTCAACATTGTGAAAGTTGGCATGCACTCTTATTTTCCAAATGCACTTTTAAATCTATGATTAAATTTTAATTCCAATAAATTGGTTAAAAGTGAAACTCCGTCATACACGTTTTTATGTGTGCCTCTTAAATGGGTATCTAAAACTACCTTTAAATTTGATTTCTAAGAAATTGGAAAAAAGTGCAACCTTTTAGGCCTTGGTTTGATGAAGTTTGACTAAGGTCCAAAATAGCCCAAATCCCCTGAACATGTGTATGCATGGTTATCTCTCAGATGGGTACCTAAATTCTCTTTCAAATTTCACTTACAAGAAAGTCAAAAACATAGCATCTCCTAGACCTTTGCTTGACCAACCTTGAATAATGACCAAAATAACATTGAACATTGTGAAAGTTGGTCTGCACTGTTATATCAAACGGGCATCCAAATCCATGGTCAAATTTCAACTCCGAGAATTTGTTCAAAATTGAAACTCCGTCATTCGATTTCGCTAAGGTTTGGCTTATAGGAAAAAGTGCAAGCTTTTAGGCCTTGGTTTGACCAAGTATGAGCAAATTTGAATTCTGAGAAATTGCTCAAAAGTGAAACTTTGACATGTGGTTTCAGTAGGGTTGGGCTTAAAAGGGGTAAAAATAATAGCTTGAAACGTTGCAAAATTTGCGTGTATGATTGTTTATCCAATGGGCATCCAAATCTATAATCAAGTTTCTATTCGAAGAAGTACGTCAAAAGTGAAACTCGATTGTACAATTTTGTTAGGGTTTGGCTTAAAGGAGCTGAAAATAACTATGAGCATCGTGCAAGTTGGCGTGCACACTTATCATCCAAATGTGCATCAAAAGAAATGATCAAATTTTAATTCCGAGAAATTTGTAAAAAGTGAAACCCCGTAGTGCGGTTTTGCAAAGGTTGGGATTAAAGGGGGTTAAAATAGCTCGAAACGTTGCGAAAGTTGGAGTGCAAGCTTGTCTATCATATGGGCATCCAAATCTATGATCAAATTTCAATTGCAAGAAAATTGTCAAAAGTGAAACTTCGTCGTGCATTTTCGCTAGAGTTCGGCTTAAAGTTAGTGTGTACGCTTGTTTATTAAAATGGGTAACAAAATCCACTTTTAAATTTCACTTCTGAAAAATTCAACAAAAGTGCATCTTTTCCACTTTTGTTTGACCATCCTTGAATGAGGGCCAAAATAGCTCCAAAATCTCATAAAAATAGGTGTCCAAGCCTATCTTTGAAATGGGTATCTAAATCTACTTTAAAATTTGAATTTTCAGAAACTGGAAAAAAATGCAACATTTTAGGCCTTGGTTTGACGAAGTTTGACCGAGGTCCAAAATGGATCGCAATCCAAAAAAAATCTACATGTAGGGATTATCTCTCAAATGGGTACCTAAATACAGTTTCAAATTTCAATTTCGAGAAAGTCAAGAAAAGTGGATTTCTTAGAACTTGGTTTGACCAACCTTGACTAAGTGCCAAAATGGGTATCTAAATCTACTTATAAATTTGATTTCTAAGAAATTGGAATTTAGGCCTTGGTTTGACCAAGGTCCAGAATAGCTTGAAATCCCCTGAAATTGTGTATGGATGGTTATCTCTCAAATGGGTACCTAAATTCTCTTTCAAATTTCAATTACAAGAAAGTAAAAAAAAAACATCTCTTAGACCTTTGCTTGACCAACCTTAAATAATGACCAAAATAACTTCGAACATCGTGAATGTTGGTGTGCACTAGTATCTACCAAATGCTAAGATAAATGTACGATCAAATTTTAATTCTGAGAAATTAGTCAAAAGTGAAACTCTGTTGTATGGTTTTGCTGAGGTTGGGATTAAAGGGGTGAAATATTTTGGAACGTCTAAAAATTTCATGTGCACACTTATCTATCAAATGGGAATTCAAATCTATGATCAAATTTCAATTATAAGACACTGCTCAAAAGTGAAACTTCATCATGCGTTTTCGCTAGGGTTGGGCTTCAAGGTGGTCAAAATAGCTTGGAACGTTGCAAATGTTTGCGTGCATGCTTGTTTATCTAATGGGCATCCAAATCTATGGTCAACTTTCAATTCTTAGAAGTTGGTCAAAAGCAAAACTCCATCGTGCGGTTTTGTTAGGGTTTGGCTTAAAAGAGTAAAAAATAACTCTGAACATCATGAAAGTTGGCATGCACTCTTATCTTCCAAATGCACATCTAAATCTATGATCAAATTTTAATTCCAAGAAATTTGTCAATAGTGAAACTCTGTCATGTGGTTTCAGTAAGATTGGGGTTAAAGGGGGTCAGAATAGCTCAAAACGTGGTGAAAGTTGGAGCGCACAGTTATCTATCAAACGGGCATCCAAATCTATGATCAAATTTCAATTCTGAGAAATTAGTCAGAAGTGAAACTCCGTTGTTCATTTTCGCTAGAGTTGGTCTCGAAGGCATCCAAATAGCTCGGACCATCACAAAAGTTGGTGTGCATGTTTTTATATCAAGTGGGCATCCAAATCTATGATCAGATTTCAAATCCAAGAATTTGGTCAAAAGTGAAACTCCATCATTCGATTTTGCTAAGGTTTGGCTTAAAGGAGGGGAAAATGGCTTTGAGAAATAGGAAACAAATGAACCTTTTATGTCTTGGTTTCACCAAGTTTGCCTAAGGTCCAAAATAACTCGAAATCTCCTGAAAGTTTCTATGCATGGTTATCTCTCAAATGGTTACCTCAATTCTCTTTCAAATTTAAATTACAAGAAAGCCGAAAAAATAACATCTCTTAGACCTTTACTTGACCACCTTTGAATAACGACCAAGCTAGCTCTGAACATCATGAAATTTAGCGTGCACTCTTATCTACCAAATGCACTGATAAATCTACGATTAAATTTTAATTTTGAGAAATTCGTCAAACATGAAACTCCATTGTGCGGTTTTCCTAAGGTTTGGCTCAAAGGGGGTGAAAATATATTGGAATGTCTCAAAAGTTTCCATGCAAGCTTGTTCATCAAATGGGCATCTGAAGTTATGATCAAATTTAAATTCTAAGAAACTGCTCGAAAGTGAAACTCCTTCATGTGGTTTCGACAAGGTTGGGCTTAAAGGGGGTTCAAAATAGCTCAAAACATCGCAAAAGTTTGCATGCATGCTCGTCTATCCAATATGCATCCAAATCTATGATCAGGTTTCAATTCTGAAAATTTGGCATGCACTCTTATCTTTCAAAAGCGTATTTAAATCAATGATTAAATTTTAATTCTAAGAAATTGGTTAAAAGTGAAACTCCATTATGCACGTTTTTATGTGTGCCTCTTAAATGGGTATCTAAATCTACTTTTAAATTTGATTTCTAAGAAATTGGAAAAAGGTGCAACCTTTTAGGCCTTGGTTTGACCAAGTTTAACCAAGGTCTAAAATAGTTCGAAATCCCTTGAAAGTGTGTATGCATGGTTAGCTCTCAAATGGGTACCTAAATTCTCTTTCAAATTTCACTTACAAGAAAGTAAAAAAAATAGCATCTCTTGGACCTTTGCTTGACCAACCTTGAATAATGACCAAAATAACTTTGAACATCGTGAAAGTTGGTGTGCACTGTTATATACCAAATGCTAAGATAAATCTACGATCAAATTTTAATTCTAAGAAATTAGTCAAAAGTGAAACTCTGTTGTATGGTTTTGCTGAGGTTGGGATTAAAGGGGGTGAAATATTTTGGAACGTCTCGAAATTTTGCATGAACGCTTTTCTATCAAATGGGCATTCAAATCTATGATCAAATTTCAATTATACGAAACTGCTCAAAAGTGAAATTCGTCATGCTTTTTCAAAAGTTGACATGCACGTTTTTATATCAAACGGGCATCCAAATCTATGATCAAATTTCAACTCCGAGAATTTGGTCAAAATTGAAACTCCATCATTCGATTTCGCTAAGGTTTGGCTTAAAGGAAAATGTGCAAGCTTTTAGGCCTTGGTTTGACCAAGTATGTGCAAATTTGAATTCTGAGAAACTGCTCAAAAGTGAAACTCTATCGTGCGGTTTCACTAGGGCTGGGCTTAAAAGCGGTCAAAATAATAGTTCGAAATGTTTCAAAATTTGGCATGCATGATTGTTTATCCAATGGCCATCCAAATCTATAATCAAGTTTCTATTCTAAGAAGTACGTCAAGAGTGAAACTCTATCGTACAATTTTGTTAGGGTTTGGCTTAAAGGAGCTGTAAATAACTATGAACATTGTGAAAGTTGGCATGCACACTTATGTTCCAAATGCACATCAAAATAAATGATCAAATTTTAATTCTAAGAAATTTGTAAAAAGTGAAACTTCGTTGTGCGGTTTCACTAATGTTGGGGTTAAAGGGGGTGCAAATAGCTCGGAACATTGCAAAAGTTGGAGTGCTCACTTATCTATGAAATGGGCATCCAAATCTATGATCAAATTTCAATTGTGAGAAAATTGTCAAAAGTGAAACTTCGCCCTGCATTTTCGCTAGAGCAATGGCTTAAAGTGGGTCCATATAGCTTAAAACATTGCAAAATTTGGAGTGCATGCTTGTACATCAACCGGGCATCAACTTCTATGATCAAATTTCAATTCTGGGAATTTGGTCAAAAGTGAAACTCCATCATGTGGTTTCGCTAAGGTTTGGATTAAAGGAGGGAAAAAGAGCTCTGAACATCACTAAATTTGGCATGCACTCTTATCTACCAAATGGGCATCTAAATCTATTATCATATTTCAATTCTAAGAAATTGGTCAAAAGATAAACTTTATCATGTGATTTCGCTAAGGTTGCACTTAAAGGGAGTGAAATAGCTCGGAACGTCGCGAAAGTTAGTGTGACACTTGTTTATTGAAATGGGTAGATAAATCTACTTTCAAATTTCACTTCTTAAAAAGTAAAAAAAAGTACATCTTTTCAGCTTTTGTTTGATAATCCTTGAATGAGGGCCAAAATAGTTCCAAATAGCATAAAAATAGGTGTCTATGCCTATCTTTGAAATGGGTATCTAAATCTTCTTCAAAATTTGAATTTTAAGAAAATGGGAAAAACGCAACGTTTAAGGCCTTGGTTTGACAAAGTTTGACCGAAGTCCAAAATGGCTCACAATCCAAAAAAAATCTACATGTCGAGATTATCTCTCAAATGGGTACCTAAATACAGTTTCAAATTTCAATTTCGAGAAAGTCAATAAAAGTGCATTTCTTAGAACTTGGTTTAACCAACCTTAACTAAGTGCTGAAACAACTCGAAATTCACAAAAATATGTGTGCCTCTTAAATGGGCATCCAAATCTACTTTTAAATTTGACTTCTAAGAAATTGGAAAAAAGTGCAACCTTTTAGGCCTTGGTTTGACCAAGTTTGGCCAAGGTCGAAAATAGCTAGAAATCCCTTGAAAGTGTGTATGCATGGTTATCTCTCAAATGGGTATCTAAATTCTCTTTGAAATTTCAATTACATGAAAGTTGAAAAAATAGCATCTCTTAGACATTTTCTTGACCAACCTTGAATAACGACCAAAACAACTTCGAACATCGTGAAAGTTGGTGTGCATTTTTATCTACCAAATGTTAAGATAAATCTACAATTAAATTTTAATTCTTAGAAATTACTCAAAAGTGAAACTCTGTTGTATGGTTTATATGAGGTTGGGATTAAAGGGGGTGAAATATTTTGGAACGTCTCAAAATTTCACGTGCACGCTTGTTTATCAAATGGGCATTGATATCTATGATCAAATTTCAATTATAAGAAACTACTCAAAAGTGAAACTTCGTCATGCGTTTTCTCTAGGGTTGCGCTTAAAGGTTGTCCAAATAGATTGGAACGTTGCGAAAGTTGGCGTGCATGGTTGTTTATCTAATGGGCATCCAAATCTATGATCAAGTTTCATTTCTTAGAAGTTGGTCAAAAGCGAAACTCCATCATGCAGTTTTATTAGGGTTTGGCTAAAAGGACTCGAAAATAACTCTAAACATCATGAAAGTTGGCGTGCACTCTTATCTTCCAAATGCACATATAAATCCATGATCAAATTTTAATTTTGAGAAGTTGGTCAAGAGTGAAACTCCGTCATGTGGTTTCACTAAGATTGGGGTTAAACAGGGTGAAAATAGCTCAAAACGTCATGAAAGTTGGAGTGCACGGTTACCTATCAAATAGGCATCCAAATCTATGATCAAATTTTGATTCTAAGAAATTGGTCAATTGTGAAACTCCGTTGTGCATTTTTGCTAAAGTTGGGCTCGAAGGGGTCCAAATAGCTCGGACCATTGCAAAAGTTGGTGTGCACATTTTTATATCAAACGGGAATCTAAATCTATGATCAAATTTCAACTCCAAGAATTTGGTCAAAAGTGAAACTCCATCATTTTATTTTGCTGAGGTTTGGCTCAAAGGAGGCGGAAATTGTTGAGAAATTGGAAACAAATGCAACCTTTTAGGCCTTGGTTTCACCAAGTTTTCCTAAAGTCCAAAATAGCTTGAAATCCCCTAAAAGTTTGTATGCATGGTTATGTATCAAATGGTTACCTAAATTCTGTTTCAAATCTCAATTACAAGAGAGCCGAAAAAATAACATAAAAAATAACATCTCTTAGACCTTGACTTGACCAACCTTGAATAATGACCAAAACAGCTTTGAACATTATGAAAGTTAGCATGCACTCTTATCTACCAAATGTGCCGATAAATCTATGATTAAATTTTAATTTTGAGAAATTAGTCAAACGTGAAACTTCGTTGTGTAGTTTTGCTAGGGTTGGGCTTAAAGAGGGTAAAAATATTTTGCAACATCGCGAAATTACATGTGCTATCTTTTCTATCAAATGGACATCCAAATCTCTGAGCAAATTTCAATTCTGAGAAACTGCTCAAAAGTGAAACTCTGTCATGCGGTTTCACTAGGGTTGGGCTTAAAAGGGGTCAAAATATTAGCTCAGAATGTTGCAAAATTTAGCGTGCATGATTGTTTATCCAGTGGGCATCCAAATCTATGATCAAGTTTCCATTCTAAGAAGTACTTCAAAAGTGAACCTCCATCGTACAGTTTTGTTAGGGTGTGGCTTAAAGGAACTGAGAATAACTTTGAACATCGTGAAAGTTGGCGTGCACACTTATCATCCAAATGTGCATAAAAAGATACGATCAAATTTTAATTCCGATAAATTTGTAGAAAGTGAAACTCCATCGTGGGGTTTTGCAAAGGTTGGGGTTAAAGGGGGTGATAATAGCTCGAAACGTTGCAAAAGTTGGAGTGCATGCTTGTCTATCAAATGGGCATCCAAATCTATGATCAAATTTCAATTGTAAGAAAATTGTCAAAGTGAAGCTTCGTCATGCATTTTCGTCGAAACATTACAAAATTTGGTGTGCACGCTTGTATATCAAATGGGTATCCAAATCTATGATCAAATTTCAATTTTGGGAATTTGGTCAAAAGTGAAACTCTGTCATGCGGTTTAGCTAAGGATTGGCTTAAAGGAGGGAAAAAGAGCTCTGAACATCACCAAATTTGGCATGCACTACAATCTACCAAATGGGCATCTAAATATATGATCATATTTCAATTCTAAGAAATTGGTCAAACAAGAAACTTTATCGTGCGCTTTTGCTAATGTTGCACTTAAAGGGAGTGAAATAGCTAGGAACGTTGCGAAAGTTAGTTTGTATGCTTGTTTATTGAAATGGGTACCTAAATCCACTTTCAAATTTCACTTCTGAAAAAGTCAACAAAAGTCCATCTTTTCAACTTTTGTTTGACCATCCTTGAATGAGGGCCAAAATAGCTCCAAATCTCATAAAAATAGGTGTCCACGCCTATCTTTGAAATGGGTATCTAAATCTACTTTAAAATTTGAATTTTCAGAAAATGGAAAAAATGCAACATTTTAGGCCTTGGTCTGACGAAGTTTAACCAAGGTCCAAAATGGCTCGCAATCCCAAAAAAATCTACATGTAGGGATTATCTCTCAAATAGGTACCTCAATATAGTTTCAAATTTCAATTTCGAGAAAGTCATGGATTTCTTAGAACTTGGTTTGACCAACCTTGACTAAGTGCCGAAATGGGTATCTAAATCTACTTTTAAATTTGATTTCTAAGAAATTGGACTTTTAGGCCTTGGTTTGACCAAGTTTGACCAACGTGAAAAATAGGTCAAAGTCCCCTGAAATTGTGTATGCATGGTTATCTCTCAAATGGGTACCTAAATTCTCTTTCAAATTTCAATTACAAGAAAGTCGAAAAAATAGCATCTCTTAGACCTTTGCTTGACCAACCTTAAATAATGACCAAAATAACCTCGAACATCGTGAAACTTGGTGTGCACTGGTATTTACCAAATGCTAAGATAAATCTACGATCAAATTTTAATTCTGAGAAATTAGTAAAAGGTGAAACTCTGTTGTGTGGTTTTGCTGAGGTTGGGATTAAAGGGGTGAAATATTTTGGAATGTCTCGAAATTTTGCGTGCACACTTGTCTATCAAATGGGCATTCAAATCTATAATCAAATTTCAATTATAACAAATTGCTCAAAAGTGAAACTTCGTCATGTGTTTTCGCTAGGGTTGGGCTTCAAGGTGCTCAAAATAGCTTGGAATGTTACGAAAGTTGGTGTGCAAGCTTGTTTATCTAATGGGCATCCAAATCTATGATCAAGTTTCAATTCTTAGAAGTTGGTCAAAAGCGAAACTCCATCATGCAATTTTGTTAGGGTTTGGCTTAAAGGAGTCAAAAATAACTTTGAACATCATGAAAGTCGTCATGCACTCTTATCTTCCAAATGCACATCTAAATCTATAATCAAATTTCAATTCCAAGAAATTTGTCAAGAGTGAAACTCTGTCATGCGGTTTCGCTAAGATTGGGGTTACAGGGGGTGAAAATAGCTCAAAACTTCATGAAATTTGGAGTGCATGGTTAACTATCAAACGGGCATCCAAATCTATGATCAAATTTCAATTCTGAGAAATTAGTCAGAAGTGAAACTTCGTCGTTCATTTTCGCTAGAGTTGGGGTCGAAGGGGTACAAATAGCTCGGACCATTGCAAAAGTTGGCGTGCATGTTTTTATATCAAATAGGTATCCAAATCTATGATCAAATTTCAATTCTGGGAATTTGGTCAAAAGTGATACTCCGTCATGTGGTTTCACTCAGGTTTGGCTTAAAGGAGGGAAAAAGAGCTCTAAACATCACTAAATTCGACATGCACTCTTACCTACCAAATGGGCATCTAAATATATGATCATATTTCAATTCTAAGAAATTGGTCAAACGAGAAACTTTATCGTGCGCTTTCGCTAAGGTTGCACTTAAAGGGAGTGAAATAGCTCAGAACGTCGTGAAAGTTAGTGTGTACGCTTGTTTATTGAAATGGGTACCTAAATCCACTTTCAAATTTCACTTATGAAAAAGTCAACAAATGTGCAACTTTTCAAACGGGCATCCAAATCTATGATCAAATTTCAATTCTGCAAAATTAGTCAAAAGTGAAACTCCGTCGTTCATTTTCGCTAGAGTTGGGCTCGAAGGGGTTTGGAGCTTGGACCATTGCAAAAGTTGGTGTGCATGTTTTTTTATCAATTGATTTCGCTTGGCTTAAAGGAAAAGGTGCAAGATTTTAGGCCTTGGTTTGACCAAGTATGAGCAAATTTGAATTTTGAGAAACTGCTCAAAAGTGAAACTCTGTCGTGCGTGCGGTTTCACTAGTGTTAGGCTTAAAAGGGGTCAAAATAATATCTCAAAATGTTGCAAAATTTGGCGTGCAAGATTGTTTATCCAATGGGCATCCAAATCTATAATCAAGTTTCTATTCTAAGAAGTACATCAAAAGTGAAACTCGATCGTACAATTTTTTTAGGATTTGGCTTAAAGGAGTTGAAAATAACTATGAACATCCTGACAGTTGGCGTGCACACTTATCATCCAAATGCGCATCAAAAGAAATGATAAAATTTTAATTCTAATAAATTTGTAAAAAGTGAAACTCCGTTGTGTGGTTTCACAAAGGTTGGGGTTAAAGGGGCTGAAAATAGCTTGAAACACTGTGAAAGTTGGAGTGCACGCTTTTCTATCAAATGGGCATCCAAATCTATGATCAAATTTCAATTGCGAGAAAATTGTCAAAAGTGAAACTTTGTTGTGCATTTTCACTAGAGTTTGGCTTAAAGCAGGTCCAAATAGCTCGAAACATTGCAAAATTTGGTGTGCATGCTTCTATATCAACCGAGCATCCAAATCTATGATCAAATTTCAATTCTGGGAATTTGGTCAAAAGTGAAACTCCATCATGCGGTTTTGCTAAGGTTTGGCTTAAAGGAGGGAAAAAGAGCTCTGAACATCACTAAATTTGCAACACACTCTTATCTACCAAATGGGCATCTAAATCTATTATCATATTTCAATTCTAAGAAATTGGTCAAAAGAGAAACTTTATCGTGCGCTTTCGTTAAGGTTGCACTTAAAGGGAGTGAATTAGCTCGGAACGTCGCGAAAGTTAGCATGTACGGTTGTTTATTGAAATGGGTACATAAATCTACTTTCAAATTTCACTTCTTAAAAGTCAACAAAAGTGCATCTTTTCATCTTTTGTTTGACCATCCTTGAATGAGGGCCAAAATAGCTCCAAATAGCATAAAAATAGGTGTCCAAACCTATCTTTGAAATGGGTATCTAAATCTACTTTAAAATATGAATTTTAAGAAAATGGAAAAAATGCAACGTTTTAGGCCTTGGTTTGACAAATTTTGACCGAGGTCCAAAATGGCTTGCAATCCCAAAAAAATCAACATGTAGGGATTATCTCTCAAATGGGTACCTAAATACAGTTTCAAATTTCAATTTCGAGAAAGTCAAGGAAAGTGCATTTCTTAGAACTTGGTTTGACCAACCTTAACTAAGTGCCGAAATAACTCAAAATTTACAAAAATATGTGTGCCTCTTAAATGCACATCTAAATCTACTTTTAAATTTGATTTCTAAGAAATTAGAAAAAAGTGTGTATGCATGGTTATCTCTCAAATGGGTATCTAAATTCTCTTTGAAATTTCAATTACAAGAAAGTCAAAAAAATAACATCTCTTAGACCATTGCTTAACCAACCTTGAATAACGATCAAAATAACTTCGAACATTGTGAAAGTTGGTGTGCACTGTTATCTACTAAATGTTAAGATAAATCTACGATCAAATTTTAATTCTTAGAATTTAGTCAAAAGTGAAACTCTGTTGTATGGTTTATATGAGGTTGGGATTAAAGGAGGTGAAATCTTTTGGAACATCTCAAAATTTTGCATGCATGCTTGTCTATCAAATGGGTATTGAAATCTATGATCAAATTTCAATTATAAGAAACTACTCAAAGTGAAACTTCGCCATGCGTTTTCACTAGGGTTAGGCTTAAAGGTGGTCAAAATATCTTGGAACGTTGCAAAAGTTGGCATGCATGCTTGTTTATCTAATGGGTATCCAAATCTATGATCAAGTTTCAATTCTTAGAAGTTCGTCAAAAGCAAAACTCCATCGTGCGGTTTTGTTAAGGATTGGCTTAAAGGAGTCCAAAATAACTCTGAACATCATGAAAGTTGAGTGCACTCTTATCTTCCAAATGCGCATCTAAATCTATGATCAAATTTTAATTCCGAGAAATTGGTCAAGAGTGAAACTTCGTCATGTGGTTTGACTAAGATTGGGGTTAAAGGGGGTGAAAATAGCTCAAAACATCATGAAAGTTGGAGTGCACGGTTATCTATCAAATAGGCATCCAAATCTATGATCAAATTTCAATTCTGAGAAATTGGTCAGAAGTGAAACTCCGTCGTGCATTTTCACTAGAGTTGGGCTCGAAGGGGTTCAAATATCTCGGACCATTGCAAAACTTGGCATGCGCGTTTTTATATCAAATGGGCATCCAAATCTATGATCAAATTTCAACTCCAACAATTAGGTCAATAGTGAAACTCCATCATTTGATTTTGCTAAGGTTTGGCCTAAAGGAGGGGAAAATGGCTGAGAAATTGGAAACAAATGCAACCTTTTAGGCCTTGGTTTCACCAAGTTTGCCTAAGGTCCAAAATAGCTCGAAATCCCCTGAAAGTTTGTATGCATGGTTATCTCTCAAATGGTTTCCTAAATTCTCTTTCAAATTTCAATTACAAGAAAGCCGAAAAAATAACATCTCTTAGACCTTTACTTGACCAACCTTGA
Source organism: Pseudotsuga menziesii (assembly GCA_001517045.1). Classification (NCBI taxonomy): domain Eukaryota; kingdom Viridiplantae; phylum Streptophyta; class Pinopsida; order Pinales; family Pinaceae; genus Pseudotsuga; species Pseudotsuga menziesii. The sequence continues at coordinate 213,038 of LPNX011064453.1, forward strand.
ATAATGACCAAAATAGCTCCGAAAATCATGAAAGTTAGCATGCACTCTTATCTACCAAATGCATCGATAAATCTACGATTAAATTTTAATTTTGAGAAATTTGTCAAACGTGAAACTCCGTTGTGCAGTTTAGCTAAGGTTGGGCTTAAATGGGGTGCAAATAGTTTGGAATGTCTCAAAAGTTTGCATCCACTCATGTTCATCAAATGGGCATCCAAATTTATGATCAAATTTAAATTCTAAGAAATTGCTCAAAAGTGAAACATCGTAGTGCCGTTTCGACAGGGTTGGGATTAAAGGGGGTCAAAATAGCTTGAAATGTTGTGAAATTTGGTGTGCATGCTTGTCAATCCAATATGCATCCAAACCTATGATCAAGTTTCAATTCTGAAAATTTGGTCAAAGCTTAGGCTCCATCATGCAGTTTTGTTAGGGTTTTGCTTAATGATGCCAAAAATAACTCTTGACATTGTGACAGTTGGCATGCACTCTTATCTTCCAAATGCGCATTTAAATCTACGATTAAATTTTAATTCCAAGAAATTGGTTAAAAGTGAAACTCCGTTGTGAACGTTTTTATGTGTGCCTCTTAAATGGGTATCTAAATCTACTTTTAAATTTGATTTCTAAGAAATTGGAAAAAAGTGCAACCCTTTAGGCCTTGGTTTGGCCAAGTTTGACCAAGGTCCAAAATAGCTCAAAATCCCCTGAAAGTGTGTATGCATGGTTTTCTCTCAAATGGGTACCTAAATTCTCTTTCAAATTTCACTTACAAGAAAGTCGAAAAAATAGCATCTCTTAGACCTTTGCTTGACCAACCTTGAATAATGACCAAAATAACTTTAAACATCGTGAAAGTTGGTGTGCACTGTTATCTACCAAATGCTAAGATAAATCTACGATCAAATTTTAATTCTTATAAATTTGTCAAAAATGAAACTCTATTGTATGGTTTTGCTGAGGTTGGGATTAAAGGGGGTGGAATATTTTGGAACATCTCGAAATTTTGCATGCACTCTTTTTTATCAAACAGGCATTCAAATCTATGATCAAATTTCAATTATACGAGATTGCTCAAAAGTGAAACTTCGTCATGCGTTTTCGCTAGGGTTGGGCTTAAAGGTGGTCAAAATAGCTTGGAACATTGCAAAAGTTCGCATGCATGCTTATTTATCTAATGGGAATCCAGATCTATTATCAAGTTTCAATTCTTAGAAGTTGGTCAAAAGCGAAACTCCATTGTGCGCTTTTGTTAGGGTTAAACAGCTTAAAGGAGTCGAAAATAACTCTGAACATCATGAAAGTTGGCGTACACTCTTGTCTTAAAATTGCATATCTAAATCTATGATCAAATTTTAATTCTGAGAAATTGGTCAAGAGTGAAACCGCGTCATTTGGTTTCGCTAAGATTGGGGTTAAAGGGGCTGAAAACAGCTCAAAATTTCGTGAAAGGTTGAGTGCATGGTTATCTATCAAATGAGCATCCAAATCTATGATCAAATTTCAATTCTGAGAAATTGTTCAAAAGTGAAACTCCATCGTGCATTTTTTCTAGAGTTGGGCTCGAAGGGGTCCAAATAGCTCGGACCATTGCAAAAGTTGGCGTGCACGTTTTTATATCAAACGGGCATACAAATCTATGATCAGATGTCAACGCTGAGAATTTGGTCAAAAGTGAAACTCCATCATTCGATTTTGCTAAGGTTTGGCTTAAAGGAGGGGAAAATGGCTGGGAAATTGGAAACAAATGCAACCTTTTAGGCCTTGGTTTCACCAAGTTTTTCTAAGGTCCAAAATGGCTCGAAATCCCTTGAAAGTTTGTATCCATGGTTATCTCTCAAATGCTTGCCTAAATTCTCTTTCAAATTTCAATTACAAGAAAGCCGAAAAAATAACATCTCTTAGACCTTTACTTGACCAACCTTGAATAACAACCAAAATAGCTCTGAACACCATGAAAGCTAGCATGCACTCTTATCTAACAAATGCACTGAGAAATATACAATTAAATTTTAATTTTGAGAAATTAGTCAAACTTGAAACTCTGTTGTGCGGTTTTTTCAAGGTTGGGCTTAAAGGGGGTGCAAATATTTTGGAATGTCTCAAAAGTTTGCATGCACACTTGTTCATCAAATGGGCATCTAAATTTATGATCAAATTTAAATTCTAAGAAACTGCTCAAAAGTGAAACTCCGTCGTGCCGTTTCAACAGGGTTGGGCTTAAAGGGGGTCAAAATAGCTCGAAACGTCGCGAAAGTTGGTGTACATGCTTGCCTATCCAATATGCCTCCAAACCTATGATCAAGTTTCAATTCTGAGAATTTGGTCAAAGCTGACACTCCATCGTGTAGTTTTGTTTGGGTTTTTCTTAAAGATGCTGAAAATAGCTCTTAACATCGTGAAAGTTGGCATGCACTCTTATCTTCCAAATGCGCATTTAAATCTATGATTAAATTTTAATTCCAAGAAATTGGCTAAAAGTTAAACTCCATTGTGTGGTTTCTCCAAGGTTGGGCTTAAAGGGGGTGAAAATAGCTCGGAGTGTCGAAAAGTTGGAGTGCAGGCTTCTCTATCAAATGGGCATCAAAATCTATGATCAAATTTCAATTCTGAGAAATTGGTCACAAGTGAAACTCCACCGTGCATTTTCGTTAGAGTTGGGCACAAAGGGTCCAAATAGCTCGGAACATTACAGAAGTTAGCATGCACATTTTTATATGAAATAGGCATCCAAATCTATGATCAAATTTCAACTCTGAGAATTTGGTCAAGAGTGAAACGCCATCATTCGATTTTGCTTAAAGGAGGGGAAAATAGCTCTGAACATCACGCAATTTTTCATGCAGTCTTATCTAACTAGAAATCTTGCAAAAATATGTGTGCATGCTTATCTACCAAATGGGCATATCGGCGCTTTCACTAAGGTTGCACTTAAAGGGAGTGAAAATATCTCGGAGCTTTACGAAAGTTGGCACGTATGCTTATTTATTGAAATGGGTACGTAAATCCACTTTCAAATTTCAATTCCGAAAAAGTCAACAAAAGTGCATATTTTCAACCTTGGTTTGACCATCCTTGATTACAGGCCAAAATAGCTCCAAATCTCATAAAAATAGGTGTCAATTCCTATATTTGAAATGGGTATCTAAATCTACATTAAAATTTGAATTTTGAGAAATTGGAAATAATGCAACGTTTTAGGCCTTGGTTTGACGAAGTTTGACTGATGTCCAGAATGGCTCGCAATCCTCAAAAACTATACATGTATGCTTTATCTACCAAATGGATACCTAAATACAGTTTCAAATTTCAATTTTGATAAAGTCAACAAAAGTGCATTTCTTAGAACTTCATTTGACCAACCTTAACTAAGGTCTGAAATAACCCGAAATCTCACAAAAATATGCATGCACGCTTATCTCTTAAATGGGTATCTAAATATACTTTTACATTTTATTTCTAAGAAATTGGAAAAAGTGCAAGCTTTTAGGCCTTGGTTTGACCAAGTTTGACTAAGGTCCAAAATAGCTCGAAATCTCCCTTAGAGTTTGTATGCATGGTTATCTCTCAAATGGGTATCTAAATTCTCTTTCGAATTTCAATTATGACAAAGTCGGAAAAATATTATCTCTTAGATCTTTACTTGACCAGCCTTGAATAACAACCAAAATAGCTTCGAACATCGTGAAAGTTGGCATCCACTCTTATCTACCAAATGCACAGATAAATCTACGATCAAATTTTAATTCTGAGAAATTGGTCAAAAGTGAAACTCCCTTGTGTTGTTTTGCTAAGGTTGGGCTTAAAGGTGCTGAAAAAGACTCTAAACATCGTGAAAGATGGCGTGCATGCTTATCCTCCAAATGTGCATCAAAAGATATGATCAAATTTTAATTCTGAGAAATTTGTAAAAAGTGAAACTCCATCGTGTGGTTTCGCAAAGGTTGCATTCAAAGGGGGTGAAAATAGCTTGGAACATCGTGAAAGTTAGAGTGCACACTTGTCTATCAAATGGGCATCCAAATCTATGATCAAATTTCAATTATGGGAATTTGGTCAAAAGTGAAACTCTGTCATGCGGTTTCGCTAAGGTTTGGCTTAAAGGAGGGAAAAAGAGCTCTGAACATCACTAAAATTGGGATGCACTCTTATCTACCAAATGGGCATCTAAATCTATGATCATATTTCAATTCTAATAAATTGTTCAAAAGAGAAACTTTATATTGCTAAGGTTACACTTAAAGGGAGTGAAATAGCTCAGAACGTCGTGAAAGTTAGCGTGTACGCTTATTTATTAAAACGGGTACCTAACTCCACTTTCAAATTTCACTTCTGAAAAAGTCAACAAAAGTGCATATTTTCAACTTTTGTTTGACCATCCTTGAATGAGGGCCAAAATAGCTCGAAATCTCATAAAAATAGGTGTCCATGCCTATCTTTGAAATGGGTATCTAAATCTACTTTAAATTTTGAATTTTCAGAAAATGGAAAAAATGCAACGTTTTATGCCTTGGTTTAACGAAGTTTGACTGAGGTCCAAAATGGCTCGCAATGCCAAAAAAATCTACATGTAGGGATTATCTCTCAAATGGGTACGTAAATACAGTTTCAAATTTAAATTTCGAGAAAGTCAAGAAAAGTGCATTTCTTAGAACCTGGTTTAACCAACCTTAACTAAGTGCCGAAATAAGTCAAAATTCACAAAAATATGTGTGCCTCTTAAATGGGCATTTAAATGTACTTTTAAATTTGATTTCTAAGAAATTGGAAAAAAGTGCAACCTTTTAGGCCTTGGTTTGACCAAGTTTGACCAAGGTCCAAAATAGCTCAAAATCCCCTGAAAGTGTGTATGCATGGTTATCTCTCAAATGAATACCTAAATTCTCTTTCAAATTTCAATTACAAGAAAGTCGGAAAAAAAGCATCTCTTAGACCTTTGCTTGACCAACCTTGAATAATGAGCAAATTAACTTCGAACATCGTGAAATTTGGTGTGCACTGTTATCTACCAAATGCTAAGATAAATCTACGATCAAATTTCAATTCTTAGAAATTAGTCAAAAGTGAAACTCTGTTGTATGGTTTCGCTAAGGTTGGGATTAAAGGGGGTGAAATATTTTGGAACATCTTGAAATTTCGCATGCACGCTTTTCTATCCAACGGGCTTTCAAATCTATGATCAAATTTCAATTATAAGAAACTTCTCAAAAGTGAAAATTCGTCATGCGTTTTCGCTAGGGTTGGGCTTAAAATTGGTCAAAATAGCTTTGAACGTTGCAAAAGTTGGCGTACATGCTTGTTTATCTAATGGGCATCGAAATCTATGATCAAGTTTCAACTCTTAGAAGTGAAACTCCGTCATGCAGTTTCACTAAAATTGGGGTTAAAGGGGGTGAAAATAGCTCAAAACATAATGAAAGTTGGAGTGCACAGTTCTATCAAGCGGGCATCCAAATCTATGATCAAATTTAAATTCTGAGAAATTGGTCAAAAGTGAAACTATGTCATGCATTTTTGCTAGAGTTAGGATCGAAGGGGCCAAATAGCTCGGACCATTGCAAAAGTTGGCGTGCACATTTTTATATCAAACTGGCATCCAAATATATGATCAAATTTCAACTCCGAGAATTTGGTCAAAAGTGAAACTCCATCATTCGATTTTGCGAAGGTTTGGCTTAAAGAAGGGGAAAATGGATCTAAGAAGTTGGAAACAAATGCAACCTTTTTTGGCCTTGGTTTCACCAAGTTTGCCTAAGATCCAAAATAGCTTGAAATCCCCTGAAAGTTTGTATGCAAGGTTATCTCTCAAATGGGTACCTAAATTCTCTTTCAAATTTCAATTAAAAGAAAGCCAAAAAAATAACATCTCTTAGACCTTTACTTAACCAACCTTGAATAATGACCAAAATAGCTCCGAACATCATGAAAGTTAGCATGCACTCTTATCTACCAAATGTGCCAATAAATCTACGATTAAATTTTAATTTTGAGAAATTAGTCAAACGTGAAACTCCGTTGTGTGGTTTAGCTAAGGTTGGGATTAAAGGAGGTGCAAATACTTTTTAATGTCTCAAAAGTTTGCATGCACACTTGTTCATCAAATGGGCATCCAAATTTATGATAAAAATTAAATTCTAAGAAACTGCTCAAAAGTGAAACTTCGTCGTGCGGTTTTGATAGGGTTGGGCTTAAAGGGGGTCAAAATAGCTCAGAACATCGTGAAAGTTGCCGTGCATGCTTGTCTATCCAATATGCATCCAAACCTAAGAATTTGGTCAAATCTAAGACTCCATCGTGCAATTTTGTTAGGGTTTGGCTTAAAGATGTCGAAAATAGCTCTCAACATCGTGAAAGTTGGCATGCACTCTTATCTTCGAAATGCGCATTTAAATCTATGATTAAATTTTAATTCCAAGAAACTGGTTAAAAGTGAAATTCCGTTGTGTAGTTTCGCCAAGGTTTGGGTTAAAGGAGGTGAAAATAGCTCGGAGTGTCGCACAAGTTGGAGTGCATGCTTCTTTATCAAATGGGCATCCAAATCTATGATCAAATTTCAATTTCGAGAAATTGGTGAGAAACTCCGTCGTGCATTTTCGCTAGAGTTGGGCTCAAAGGGGTCCAAATAGCTCGGAACATTGCAAAAGTTGGCGTGCATGTTTTTATATCAAATGGGCATCCAAATCTATGTTCAAATTTCAACTCCAAGACTTTGGTCAAAAGTGAAACGCCATCATTCGATTTCGTTAAGGTTTGGCTTAAAGGAGTGAAAAATAGCTCTGAACATCACAAAATTTTTCATGCACTCTTATATAAATAGAAATCTCACAAAATATGTGTGCACGCTTATCTACCAAATGGGAATATTGGCCCTTTCATTAAGGTTACACTTAAAGGGAGTGAAAATAGTTCAGAACATGACGAAAGTTGGCGTGTATGCTTGTTTATTTAAATGGGTACCTAAATCCACTTCAAATTTCAATTCTGAAAAAGTCGACAAAAGTGCATATTTTCAACCTTGGTTTGACCATATTTGATTAAGGGCCCAAATAGCTCCAAATCTCATAAAAATATGTGTCAATTCCTATATTGCAAATGGGTATCTAAATCTACTTTAAAATTTGAATTTTGAGAAATTGGAAATAATGCAACGTTTTAGGCCTGGTGTCGATGAAGTTTAACCAATGTCCAAAATGGCTCGTGTTACAGAGAGAAATTCCTATGTCTTGGGGTACCACAACAGATAGCTTGACTCCAAAAATCAATCCTTTCCAATTTTCAAGAGAAACCAAATATCTAACACTAAAGGATCTCGATTCGTACCTTATTCTGGACGGTTGATGTAGATCCTCATTGAGCTTTCCAACTCCAGCTTGTATTGATAAATTGCTTCCTCAACAATCAATAAACAAGACATGCATGCTATATATAATCGTGTTAGACCTACTCTAGCAATTATAATCAATAACATATAAGCATTTAAAAGAATCCATGGATAAAATACTCATTTAAACACATATTATTGATCAAGAAAAGATATTTCTATTAATATAAAACAGAGATTACAATAGTGACAACCTCTATCGGCACGTCTGTGAATCAGAGAAACTGAGTCTCCCACTTGGGCCTCCACCACTTCAATCCTCCATCTCTTGATAGCAAGCTCACAAGCAAAAGGCAAGCTTTCAAATAACACAAAAGTGCTCTAAGGGACAAAGGGATGCAGACTCAAGTATAAGCTCCAACAACAATGGACTATAGTTTTCTTGCTCTCAATTCCTCATGCATTCAATGTATCCAAAGGGTTCCTTATATAGCTCTTCAATGGGGTAATGAAAGGTCGAATCCAAGCGATCTCAAGGCATATGGAAGGCTAGGAGACAAGTGAGTCAGATCCACATCAAGGAAAACTCCAAAAGAATTTGTCCTTTTGCACACATCCTGATGTGCATGGGTTTAAGGGTCAAATCCACGTATATATGCGAGATATGGATTAAAAGTCACGTATGGTAATTTTTGCATGTTTTTAGGGATGATCTTGGAAACATCAAAGGTACAAAAATGATCCATGGGGTCTAAAGAGTCTGCATAGGGACAGGGAAGGCCATAAAGGTGTGATTTACCATGTGTGGTAAAATCAGCTATAACAGATGCCCCCTAATGTGTGAGGACAGAGGGGTCATAAGATGGCCGAAATACATTATAAATCCATCCCAGAAGTGGAGTGATGAAGAACCCAGTGGAAGAACCAACCATCTAATCAACATAATACAATGATACAACTCTGGACATAACTGCAAGTAGATATAGCAGTCCGGGATACATAAGAGTACAATGGCCATGAATAGGTATGATACAATATGACATGTGTGGTCATTGTCACGTCCAATATAAATAGATCAAAATCTCCATGATGAAGATATGCAAAGGATCATGATCTCCATGAAAGCTGAAGATATATAACGGATTAAGATCTCCATAATGGCTGGAAATATCTAACATATAGTGGAATCAAGTCACGAAAGCTAAAATCTCATGAACACTCGCACGATCAAGGAGGTAGCATATAAGAGATGCCACCAATCTGGAAGATCTTCTACACAAACCACTATGAGTACATGTCCTATTATGTGAATATAGGTTTCAAGGTCGAACATAGTAGTCCATCGTCTGACTATCGGTCATTGATGTATGCCGTTAACAGACGCGAGATCACCCACCGATAATGAAAATGGGAATCAAGGTACTAGAGTGCAAACTAACAAGTGTGAATAAATGTGTTGAGGTCAAACACTTAAGAGAATCCATCGACTAGGGGACATTGATGTATTCCTGAAAACTGTCGATGGCGAGAGAACTTGCCACTGATGACTGCAAGTCTCAAGGCACTAAAAAATGACTCTAGATTCCTATCCCAAAATAAATGATCTAAAGTTGATGGGATGAAATCTGCTGGAAGGAGGGAATTAAGGCATCCCCCATCATCCAACATGAGGTACTCAGCAAAGCTGTATAATGTGTAAGGACTCGATCATAAGGTGCACGAACCAGTAACTGTACCAGGAATGGCCGACATGCAAAGTCAAGATAACTGAGGAATGGTCGACTCAGCTTTCAACTTCCTTTGAACAAGAGCATAAAGGCAAATGGTTTCAATAGGGTTGGGATTAAAGGGGGCCAAAATAGCTTGGAACTTTGTGAAAGATGGCGTGCATGCTTGTCTATCCAATATGAATCCAAACCTATGATCATATTTAAATTTTGAGAATTTGGTCAAAGCTGAGACTCCATCGTGCAATTTTGTTAGGGTTTGGCTTAGAGATGTCAAAAATAGCTCTCAACATCGTGAAAGTTGGCATGCACTCTTATCTTCCAAATGCGCATTTAAATTATGATTACATTTTAATTCCAAGAAATTGGTTAAAAGTGAAACTCCGTTGTGTGGTTTCGCCAACGTTGGGGTTAAAGGGGGTCTAAATAGCTTGAGTGTCATGAACGTTGGAGTGCACGCTTCACTATCAAATCGACATCTAAATCTATGAGAAAATTTCAATTCTAAAAAAATGCTCAAAAGTGAAACTCTGTCGTGCGGTTTCACAAGGGTTGGGCTTAAAAGGGGTCAAAATAATAGCTCGAAATGTTACAAAATTTGGCATGCATGATTTTTTATCCAATGGGCATCCAAATCTATGATCAAGTTTTGATTCTAAGAAGTACGTCAAAAGTGAAACTCCATCGTACATTTTTTTAGGGTTTGGCTAAAAAGAGCTGAAAATAACTCTAAACATCGTGAAAGTTGGCGTGCACACTTATCATCCAAATCTGCATCAAAAGATATGATCAAATTTTAATTACGAGAAATTTGTAAAAAGTGAAACTTCGTCGTGCATTTTCGCAAAGGTTGGGGTTAAAGGGGGAGAAAATAGCTTGAAACATCGCGAAAGTTGGAGTGCACGCATGTCTATAAAATGGGCATCCAAATCTATGATCAAATTTCAATTGCGAGAAAATTGTTAAAAGTGAAACTTCATCATGCATTTTTGTTAGAGTTTGGCTTAAAGTGGGTCCAAATAACTTGAAACATTGCAAAATTTGGTATGCATGCTTGGATATCAAATGGGCATCGAAATCTTTGATCAAATTTCAATTCTAGGAATTTGGTCAAAAGTGAAACTCCATCATGCAGTTTGGCTAAGGTTTGTCTTATAGGACGGAAAAATAGCTCTGAACATCACTAAATTTGGCATGCACTCTTATCAGCCAAATGGGCATCTAAATCTATAATTATATTTGAATTCTAAGAAATTGGTCAAAAGAGAAACTTTATCATGCACTTTCGCTAAGGTTGCACTTAGAGGCATTGAACTAGCTCAGAACATCGCAAAAGTTAGTGTGTACGCTTGTTTATTGAAATGGGTACCTAAATCCACTTTCAAATTTCATTTCTGAAAAGTCAACAAAAGTGCATCTTTTAAACTTTTGTTTGACCATCCTAAAATGAGGGCCAAAATAGCTCCAAATCTCATAAAAATAGGTGTCCATGCCTATATTTGAAATGGGTGTCTAAATCTACTTTAAAATTTGAATTTTTAGAAAATGGAAAAAATGCAACGTTTTAGGCCTTGGTTTGACGAAGTTTGATCGAGGTCCAAAATGGTTCGTAATCCCAAAAATATCTACATGTAGGGATTATCTCTCAAATGGGTACCTAAATACAGTTTCAAATTTTAATTTCAAGAATGTCAAGAAAAATGCATTTCTTAGAACTTGGATTGACAAACCTTAACTAAGTCCCGAAATAACTCGAAATTAGCAAAAATATGTGTGCCTCTTAAATGGGTATCTAAAGCTACTTTTAAATTTGAGTTTTAAGAAATTGGAAAAAAGTGCAAACTTTTAGGCCTTGGATTGACCAAGTTTGACAAAGGTCCAAAATAGCTCAAAAGCCCTTGAAAATGTGTATGCACTGTTATCTACCAAATGCTAAGATAAATCTACGATCGAGTTTTAAATATGAGAAATTAGTCAAAAGTGAAACTCTGTTGTATGGTTTTGCTGCAGTTTGGATTAAAGGGGATGAAATATTTTGGAACGTCTCAAAATTTCACGTGTACGCTTGTCTATCAAATGGGCATTCAAATCTATGATCAAATTTCAATTATAAGAAACTACTCAAAAGTGAAACTTCATCATGCGTTTTCGTTAGGGTTGGGCTTAAAGGTGGTAAAAATAGCTTGGAACATTGTGAAAGTTGGCATGCATGCTTGTTTATATAATGTGCATCCAAATCTATAATCAAGTTTCAATTCTTAGAAGTTGGTCAAAAGTGAAACTACATCATGCGGTTTTGTTAGGGTTTTGCTTCAAGGAGTAGAAAATAACTCTGAACATCATGAAATTTGGCGTGCACTCTTATCTTCCAAACGCACATCTAAATCTATGATCAAATTTTAAATCTGAGAACTTGGTCAAGAGTGAAACTCCATCATGCGGTTTTGCTAATATTGGGGTTAAAGGAAGTGAAAATAGCTCAAAACATCATGAATGTTGGAGTGCACGCTTATCTATCAAACGGGAATCCAAATCTATGAACAAATTTCAATTCTGAAAAATTGGTCAAAAGTGAAACTACGTCGTGCATTTTCGCTAGATTTGGGCTCAAAGGGTTCCAAATAACTTAGAACATTGCTAAAATTGGGGTGCACATTTTTATATCAAACGAGCATCCAAATCTATGATGAAATTTCAACTCCGATAATTTGGTCAAAAGTGAAACTCCATCATTCGATTTCGCTAAGGTTTGGCTTAAAAGGAGGGGAAAATAGCTCTAAGAAATTGAAAACAAATGCAACCTTTTAGGGCTTGGTTTCACCAAGTTTTCCAAAGGTCCAAAATAGCTCGAAATCCCCTGAATATTTGTATGCATGGTTATCTCTCAAATGGGTACCTAAATTCTCTTTCAAATTTGAATTACAAGTAAGTCAGAAAAATAACATCTCTCAGACCTTTGCTTGACCAACCTTGAATAACGACCAAAATAACTTCAAACATTGTGAAAGTTGGTGTGCACTGTTATCTACCAAATGCTTAGATAAATTTACGATCAAATTTTGATTATGAGAAATTAGTCAAAAGTGAAACTCAGTTGTATGGTTTTGCTGAGGTTGGGATTAAAGGGGGTGAAATATTTTGGGAAGTCTCAAAATTTCGTGTGCACACTTTTCTATCAAATAGGCATTCGAATCTATGATCAAATTTCAATTATAAGTATCTACTCAAAAGTGACACTTCGTCAAGCGTTTTCGCTAGGGTTGGGCTTAAAGGTGGTCAAAATAGCTTGGAACATTGCGAAAGTTTGCCATGCATGCTTGTTTATATAATGGGCATCCAAATCTATGATCAAGTTTCAATTCTTAGAAGTTGGTCAAAAGTGAAACTCCATCGTGCGGTTTTGTTAGGGTTTGGCTTAAAGGAGTTGAAAATAACTCTCAACATCATGAAATTGGCGAGCACTCTTATCTTCCAAATGTATATCTAAATCTATGATCTAATTTTTATTCCAAGAAATTGGTCAAGAGTGAAACTCCATCATGCGGTTTCGCTAAGATTGGGGTTAAAGGGAGTGAAAATAGCTCAAAACGTCGCGAAAGTTGGAGTGCATGCTTATCTATCAAACGGGTATCCAAATCTATGATCAAATTTAATTTCTGAGAAACTGGTCAGAAGTGAAACTCTGTCATGCATTTTTGCTAGAGTTGGGCTCAAAGGGGTCCAAATAGCTCAGACCATTGCAAAAGTTAGCGTGCATGTTTTTATGTCAAATGGGGCATCCAAATCTCTGATCAAATTTCAACTCTGAGAATTTGGTCAAAAGTGAAACTCCATCATTCGATTTCACTAAGGTTTGGCTTAAAGGAGGGGAAAATGGCTCTGAGAAATTGGAAACAAATGCAACCTTTTAGGCCTTGGTTTCACCAAGTTTGCCTAAGGTCCAAAATAACTCAAAATCCCCTGAAAGTTTGTATGCATGGTTATCTCTCAAATGGGTACCTAAATTCTCTTTCAAATTTCAATTACAAGAAAGCCAAAAAAAAACATCTCTTAGACCTTTACTTGACCAACCTTGAATAACGACCAAAATGGCTCCGAATATCATGAAAGTTATCATGCACTCTTATCTACCAAATGCGCTGGTAAATCTACGGTTAAATTTTAATTTTGAGAAATTAGTCAAACGTGAAACTCCGTTGTGCGGTTTTTCTAAGGTTGGGCTTAAAGGGGGTGAAAATATTTTTGAATTTCTCAAAAGTTTGCATGCACACTTGTTCATCAAATGGGCATCCAAATTTATGATCAAATTTAAATTCTAAGAAATTGCTCAAAAGTGAAATACTGTCGGGCGGTTTCGATAGGGTTGGGCTTAAAGGGGTTCAAAATAGCTCAAAACGTTGCAAAAGTTGGTGTGCATGCTTTTCTATCCAATATGCATCCCAACCTATCATCAAGTTTCAATTCTGAGAATTTGTTCAAAGCAAAGACTCCATCATGCAGTTTTTTTAAGGTTTGGCTTAAAGATGCTGAAAATAGCTCTCAACATCATGTAAGGTTGCATGGACTCCGTTGTGATTTAAATCTATGATTAAATTTTAATTCCAAGAAATTAGTTAAAAGTGAAACTCCATTGTGCGGTTTCGCCAAGGTTGGGGTTAAAAGCGGTGAAAATAGCTTAGATTGTCGTGAAAGTTGGAGTGCATGCTTCTCTATAAAATGGTCATCCAAATCTATGATCAAATTTCAATTCCGAGAAGTTGGTGGGAAGAGAAACTTCGTCATGCATTTTTGCTAGAGTTGGGCTCAAAGGGTACAAATAGCTCAGAACATCGCAAAAGTTAGCGTGCACGTTTTTATATCAAACGGGCATCAAATTCTATGATCAAATTTCAACTTCAAGAATTTGGTTAAAAGTGAAACTCCGTCATTCGATTTCGCTAAGGTTTGGCTTAAAGGAGGGGGAAATATCTCTGAATATCATGAGATTTTTCATGCACTCTTACCTAACTAGAAATCTCACAGAAATATGTGTGCACGCTTATCTACCAAATGGACATACCGACGCTTTCGCTAAGGTTTCACTTATAGGGAGTGAAAATAGCTCAGAATGTTATGAAAGTTGCCGTGTATGCTTGTTTATTGAAATGGGTACTTCTAAATCCACTTTCCAATTTACATTCTGAAAAAGTCGACAAAAGTGCATATTTTCAACCTCGGTTTGACCATCCTTGGTTAAGGGCCAAAATAGCTCCAAAACTCATAAAAATAGGTGTCAATGCCTATATTTGAAATGGGTATCTAAATCTACTTTAAAATTAGAATTTTGAGAAATTGGAAATAATGCAACGTTTTAGGCCTTGGTTTGATGAAGTTTAACCGATGTCCAAAATGGCTTGCAATACCCAAAAAATATACATGTATGCTTTATCTACCAAATAGATACATAAATACAGTTTCAAATTTCAATTTCGAGAAAGTCAAGAAAAGTGCATTTCTTAGAACT
>LPNX011064453.1:227645-244147 GCA_001517045.1 Pseudotsuga menziesii
TCACAAAAATATGTGTGCCTCTTAAATGGGTATCTAAATATACTTTTAAATTTGATTTCTAAGAAATTGGAAAAAAGTGCAACCTTTTAGGCCTTGGTTTGACCAAGTTTGACTAAGGTCCAAAATAGTTCAAAATCCCCTGAAGGTGTGTATGCATGGTTATCTCTCAAATGGGTACCTAAATTCTCTTTCAAATTTCAATTACAAGAAATTCGGAAAAATAGCATCTCTTAAACCTTTGCTTCACCAACCTTGATTAACAACCAAAACAACTTCGAACATCGTGAAAGTTGGTGTGCACTGTTATACACCAAATGCTAAGATAAATCTATGATCAAATTTTAATTCTGAGAAATTAGTCAAAAGTGAAACTCGGTTGTATAGTTTTCCTGAGGTTGGGATTAAAGGGGGTGAAATATTTTTGAACGTCTCAAAATTTCGCATGCACACTTGTCTATCAAATGGGCATTCAAATCTATGATTGAATTTCAATTATAAGAAACTACTCAAAAGTGAAACTTTGTCATGCATTTTCGCTAGGGTTGGGCTTAAAGGTGGTCAAAATAGCTTGGAATGTTGCACAAGTTGTCATGCATGCTTGTTTATCTAATGGGCATCCAAATCTATGATCAAGTTTCAATTCTTAGAAGTTGGTCAAAAGTGAAACTCCATCATGCGGTTTTGTTAGGGTTTGGTTTAAAGGAGTTGACAATAACTCTGACCATCATGAAAGTTGGCATGCACTCTTATCTTGCAAATGCACATCTAAAATATGATCAAATTTTAATTACGAGAAATTGGTCAAGAGTGAAACTTCATCGTGTGGTTTCGCTAAGATTGAGGTTAAAGGGGGTGAAAATAGCTCAAAACGTCGCAAAAGTTGGAGTGCACGCTTATCTATCAAATGGGCATCCAAATCTATGATTAAATTTCAATTCTGTGAAATTGGTCAGAAGTGAAACTCCGTAATGCATTTTCGCTGGAGTTGGGCTCAAAGGGCTCCAAATAGCTAGAAACATTACCAAAGTTGGCGTGCATGTTTTTATATCAAACGGGTATCCAAATCTATGATCAAATTTCAACTCTGAGAATTTGGTCAAAAATGAAACTCCATCATTCGATTTTGCTAAGGTTTGGGTTAAGGGAGGGGAAAATAGCTCTAATAAATTGGAAACAAATGCAACCTTTTAGGCTTTGGTTTCACCAAGTTTGCCTAAGGTCCAAAATAGCTCGAAATCCCCTGAAAGTTTGTATGCATGGTTATCTCTCTTAATGGGTACCTAAATTCTCTTTCAAATTTCAATTATAAGCAATCCAAAAAAATAACATCTCTTAGACCTTTACCTGACCAACCTTGAATAATGACCAAAATAGCTCTGAACATCATGAAAGATAGCATGCACTCTAATCTGCCAAACGCGCCGATAAATCTACGATTAAATTTTAATTTTGAGAAACCAGTCAAACGTGAAACTCTGTTGTACAGTTTTGCTAAGGTTGGGCTTAAAGGGGGTGAAATTATTTTGGAATGCTTCAAAAGTTTGCATGCACGCTTGTTCATCAAATGGGCATCCAAATTTGTGATGAAATTTAAACTCTAAGAAACTTCTCAAAAGTGAAACTTCATCGTGCGGTTTCGACAGGGTTGGGCTTAAAGGGGGTGAAAATAGCTCAAAACGCTGGGAAAGTTCATGTCCATGCTAGTCTATCCAATATTTAACCAAACCTATGATCAGGTTTCAATTCTGAGAATTTGGTCAAAGCTGAGACTCCATCATGCAGTTTTGTTAGGGTTTGGCTTAAAGATGCCAAAAATACCTCTCAACATCATGAAAGTTGGCATGCACTGTTATCTTCCAGACGCACATTTAAATCTATGATTGAATTTTAATTCCAAGAAATTGGTTAAAAGTGAAACTCCATTGTGTGGTTTCACCAAGGTTGGGGTTAAAGGGGGTGAAAATAGCTTGGAGTGTCGCAAAAGTTGGAGTGCATGCTTCTCTATCAAATGGGCAACCAAATCTATGATCAAATTTCAATTCCAAGAAATTCGTCAGAAGTGAAACTCCATCGTGCATTTTTGCTAGAGTTGGGCTCAAAGGGGTCCAAATAGCTCGGAACATTGCAAAAGTTGGTATGCACATTTTTACATCAAAAGGGCATCCAAATCTATGATCAAATTTCAACTCTGAGAATTTGGTCAAAAGTGAAACTCCATCATTCGATTTCGCTAAGGTTTGGCTTAAAGGAGGGGAAAATAGCTCTAAACATCACAAAAATTTTCTTGCACTCTTATCTAACTAGAAATCTCACAAAAATATGTGTGCACACTTATCTACCAGATGGGCATATCGATGCGTTTGCGAAAGTTTCACTTAAAGGGAGTGAAAATAGCTTGGAATGTTACGAAAGTTGGCGTGTACGCTTGTTTATTGAAATGGGTACCTAAATCCACTTTCAAATTTCAATTTTGAAAAAGTCGACAAAGGTGCATATTTCAACCTTGGTTTGACCATTCTTGATTAAGGATCAAAATAGCTCCAAATCTCATAAAAATAGGTGTCAATGCCTATATTTGAAATGGGTATCTAAATCTACTTTAAAATTTGAATTTTGAGAAATTGGAAATAATGCAATGTTTTCGGCCTTGGTTTGACGAAGTTTGACCGATGTCCAAAATGGCTCGCAATCCCCAAAAAATATACATGTGTGCTTTATCTGTCAAATGGATACTTAAATACAGTTTCAAATTTCAATTTCGAGAAAGTCAAGAAAAGTGCATTTCTTAGAACTTCGTTTGACCAACCTTAATTAAGAGCTGAAATAACCTGAAATCTCACAAAATATGTGTGCACGCTTATCTCTTAAATGGGTATCTAAATATACTTTTACATTTGATTTCTAATATATTGGAAAAAAGTGCAAGCTTTTAGGCCTTGGTTTGACCAAGTTTGACTAAGGTCCAAAATAGCTTGAAATCCCCTCAAAGTTTGCATGCATGGTTATCTCTCAAATGGGTATCTAAATTCTCCAAATTTCAATTATGAGAAAGTAAAAAAAATATGATCTCTCAGACCTTTGCTTGACCAGCCTTGAATAATGACCAAAAAAGCTCCAAACATCGTGAAAGTTGGCATGCACTC
This sequence comes from Pseudotsuga menziesii, assembly GCA_001517045.1. Classification (NCBI taxonomy): domain Eukaryota; kingdom Viridiplantae; phylum Streptophyta; class Pinopsida; order Pinales; family Pinaceae; genus Pseudotsuga; species Pseudotsuga menziesii. The sequence goes on from LPNX011064453.1 coordinate 230,789, forward strand.
TTATCTACCAAATGCATAGATAAATGTATGATCAAATTTTAATTCTGAGAAATTGGTCAAAAGTGAAACTCCCTTGTGTTGTTTTTCTAAGGTTGGGCATAAAGCGGGTGAAAATATTTCGCAATGTGGTGAAAGTTCATGTGCAAGATTGTCTATCAAATGGAGATCCAAATCTATGAGCAAATTTCAATTCTCAGAAACTGATCAAAAGTGAAACTTTGTCATGCGGTTTCACTAGGGTTGGGCTTAAAAGGTGTCCAAATAGCTCGAAACATTGCCAAATTTGGCGTGCACACTTGTATATCAAACATTGCAAATCTATGATCCAAATCTATTACGAAAAATATGTGTGCCTCTTAAATGGGCATCTAAATCTACTTTTAAGTTTGATTTCTAAGAAATTGGAAAAAACCTTTTAGGCCTTGGTTTGACCAAGTTTGACCAAGGTCCAAAATAGCTCGAAATCCCCTGAAAGTGTGTATGCATGGTTATCCCTCAAATGGGTATCTAAATTCTGAAACATTTGGTAGATAACAGTGTACACCAAATTTCATGATGTTCGAAGTTATTTTGGTTGTTATTCAAGGTTGGTCAAGCAAAGGTCTAAGAGATTCTATTTTTTTGACTTTCTTGTAATTGAAATTTCAAAAGAGAATTTAGATACCCATTTGAGGGATAAACATGCATACACACTTTCAGGGGATTTCGAGCTATTTTGGACCTTGGTTAAACTTGGTCAAACCAAGGCCTAAAAGGTTGCACTTTTTTCCAATTTCTTAGAAATCAAACTTATAAGTAGATTTAGATGCCCATTTAAGAGGCACACATATTTTTGCAAATTTCAAGTTATTTCGGCACTTAGTTAAGGTTGGTCAAACCAAGTTCTAAGAATTGCACTTTTCTTGACTTTCTCAAAATTGAAATTTGAAACTGTATTTAGGTACCCATTTGAGAGATAATCCCTACATGTATATTTTTTTGGGATTGCGAGCCACTTTGGACCTCGGTCAAACTTTGTCAAACCAAGGCATAAAACGTTGCATTTTTCCCATTTTATTAAAATTCAAATTTTGAAGTAGATTTAGATACGCATTTCAAAGATAGGCATGGACAACTATTTTTCTGCTCTTTGGAGCAATTTTGGCCCTCATTCAAGGATGGTCAAACAAAAGCTGAAAAGATGCATTTTTGTTGACTTTTTAGGAAGTGAAATTTGAAAGTAGATTTATGTACCATTTCAATAAACAAGCGTCCACACTAACTTTCAAGACGTTCTAAGCCATTTCACTCCCTTTAAGTGCAACCTTAGCGAAAGCGCATGATAAAGTTTCTCTTTTGACCAATTTCTTAGAATTGAAATATGATCATAGATTTAGATGCCCATTTGGTAGATAAGAGTGCATGCCAAATTTAGTGATGTTCAGAGCTCTTTTTCCCTCCTTTAAGCCAAACCTTAGCGAAATCGCATGATGGAGTTTCACTTTTGACCAAATTCCTAGAATTGAAATTTAATCATAGATTTGGATGCCCAGTTGATATACAAGCATGCATGCCAAATTTTGCAATGTTTCGAGCTATCTGGACCTGCTTTAAGCCGAACTCTAGCGAAAATGCATGACGAAGTTTCTCTTTTGACAATTTTCTCGCAATTGAAATTTGATCATAGATTTGGATGCCCATTTGATAGACAAGCATGCACTCCAACTTTCGTCATGTTCACGATGGCAAATTTGCTTGATCATAGAATCACTAAAAAGGGGTGAAATATTTTGGAACGTCTCGAAATTTCACGTGCACGCTTGTTTATCAAATGGGCATTCAAATCTATGATCAAATTGCAATTATAAGAAACTACTCAAAAGTGAAACTTCGTCATGCGTTTTCACTAGGGTTGGGCTTAAAGGTGGTCAAAATAGCTTGGAGCATTGCAAAAGTTAGCGTGCATGCTTATTTATCTAATGGGCATCCAAATCTATGATCAAGTTTCAATTCTTAGAAGTTGGTCAAAAGCGAAACTTCATCGTGTGGTTTTGTTAGGGTTTGGATTAAAGGAGTCGAAAATAACTCTAAACATCATGAAAGTTGGCGTGCACTCTTATCTTCTAAATGCGCATCTAAATCTATGATCAAATTTTAATTCCGAGAAATTGGTCAAGAGTGAAACTCCCTCATGTGGTTTCACTAAGATTGGGGTTAAAGGGGGTAAAAATAGCTCAAAACGTCGTGAAAGTTGGAGTGCACAGTTATCTATCAAACGGGCATCCAAATCTATGATCAAATTTCAATTCTGAGAAATTCGTTAGAAGTGAAACTCCGTCATGCATTTTCACTAGAGTTGGGCTCGAAGGGGTGAAAATAGCTCGGACCATTGCAAAAGTTGGCGTGCATGTTTTTATATCAAATGGGCATCCAAATCTATGATCAAATTACAACTCCGAGAATTTGGTCAAAAGTGAAACTCCATCATTAGATTTTGCTAAGGTTTGGCTTAAAGGAGGGGAAAATGGTTGACAAATTGGAAACAAATGCAACCTTTTAGGCCTTGGTTTCACCAAGTTTGCCTAAGGTCCAAAATAGCTCGGACCATTACAAAAGTTGGCGTGCATGTTTTTATATCAAACGGGCATCCAAATCTATGATCAAATTAAAACTCTGAGAATTTAGTCAAAAGTGAAACTCCATCATTAGATTTTGCTAAGGTTTGGCTTAAAGGAGGGGAAAATGGCTGACAAATTGGAAACAAATGCAACCTTTTAGGCCTTGGTTTCACCAAGTTTTCCTAACGTCCAAAATAGCTCGAAATACCCTGAAAGTTTGTATGCATGGTTATCTCTCAAATGGTTACCTAAATTCTCTTTCAAATTTAAATTACAAGAAAGTCGAAAAAATAACATCTCTTAGACCTTTACTTGACCAACCTTGAATAACGACCAAAATAGTTCCGAACATCATGAAAGTTAGCATGCACTCTTATCTACCAAATGCGCTGATAAATCTACGATTAAATTTTAATTTTGAGAAATTAGTCAAATGTGAAACTCCGTTGTGCGGTTTTGCTAAGGTTGGGCTTAAAGCGGGTGAAAATATTTCGCAACGTCGTGAAATTTCATGTGCAAGCTTGTCTATCAAATGGAGATCCAAATCTATGAGCAAATTTCAATTCCATGAAACTGCTCAAAAGTGAAACTCTGTCATGTGGTTTCACTACGGTTGGGTTTAAAAGGGGTCAAAATAATAGCTTGGAACATTGCAAAATTTGGTGTGCATGATTGTTTATCCAATGGGCATCCAAATCTATGATCAAGTTTCCATTCTAAGAAGTACGTCAAAAGTGAACCTCGATCGTACAGCTTTGTTAGATTTTGGCTTAAAGGAGCTGAAAATAACTCTGAACATCATGAAAGTTGGCATGCACACTTATCATCCAAATGCACATCAAAAGATATGATCAAATTTTAATTCCGATAAATTTGTAAAAAGTGAAACTCCGTCGTGCGGTTTCGCAAAGGTTGGGGATAAAGGGGGTGAAAATAGCTCGAAACGTCGTGAAAGTTGGAGTGCACGCTTTTCTATCAAATGGGCATCCAAATCTATGATCAAATTTCAATTGCGAGAAAATTGTCAAAAGTGAAACTTCGTCATGCATTTTTGCTATAGTTCGGCTTAAAGTGGGTCTAGATAGCTCGAAACATTACAAAATTTGGCATCATGCTTTTATATCAAATAGGTATCCAAATCTATGATCAAATTTCAATTCTGGGAATTTGTTCAAAAGTGAAACTTCGTCATGTGGTTTCGCTAAGGTTTGGCTTAAAGGAGGGAAAAAGAGCTCTGAACATCACTAAATTTGGTATGCACTCTTATCTAGCAAATGGGCATCTAAATATATGATCATATTTCAATTCTAAAAATTGGTCAAACAAGAAACTTTATCATGCGCTTTCACTAGGTTTGCACTTAAAGGGAGTGAAATAGCTCGAAAAGTCGCGAAAGTTAGTGTGTACGCTTGTTTATTGAAATGGGTACCTAAACCAATTTCAAATCTCACTTATGAAAAAGTAAACAAAAGTGCATATTTTCAACTTTTGTTTGACCATCCTTGAATGCGGGCCAAACTAGGTCCAAATCTCATAAAAATAGGTGTCCATGCCTATCTTTGAAATGGTTATCTAAATCTAGTTTAAAATTTGAATTTTCAGAAAATGGAAAAAATGCAATGTTTTAGGCCTTCGTTTGACGACGTTTGACTGAGGTCCAAAATGGCTCGCAATCCCAAAAAGATCTATATGTAGGGATTATCTCTCAAATGGGTACCTAAATACAGTTTCAAATTTCAATTTCAAGAAAGTCAAGAAAAGTGCATTTCTTAGAACTTGGTTTGACCAACCTTGACTAAGTGCCGAAATGGGTATCTAAATCTACTTTTAAATTTTATTTCTAAGAAATTGGAAATTTAGGCCTTGGTTTGACCAAGTTTGGTCAAGGTCCAAAATAGCTTGAAATCCCCTGAAAGTGTGTATGCAACCATCTCTCAAATGGGTACCTATATTCTCTTTCAAATTTCCCTTACAAGAAAGTCAAAAAAAAAGCATCTCTTAGACCTTTGCTTGACCAACCTTGAATAATGACCAAAATAACATCGAACATTGTGAAAGTTGGTGTGCTCTATTATGTACCAAATGCTAAGATAAATCTACGATCAAATTTTAATTCTGAGAAATTAGTCAAAAGTGAAACTCCGTTGTATGGTTTTGCTGAGGTTGGTATTAAAGGGGGTGAAATATTTTGGAACGTCTCAATATTTCGCGTGCATGCTTGTCTATCAAATGGGCATTTAAATCTATGATCACATTTCAATTATACAAAACTACTCAAAAGTGAAACTTCATCATGCTTTTTCGCTAGGGTTGGGCTTAAAGGTATCAAAATAGCTTGGAACGTTGCAAAAGTTGGCGTGCATGCTTGCTTATCTAATGGGCATCCAAATCTATGATCAATTTTCAATTCTTAGAAGTTGGTCAAAAGCAAAACTCCATCATGCGGGTTTGTTAGGGTTTGGCTTAAAGGAGTAAAAAATAACTCTGAACATCATGAAAGTCGGAGTGCACTCTTATCTTCCAAATCCACATCTAAATCTATGATCAAATTTTAATTTCAAGAAATTTGTCAAGAGTGAAACTCCTTCATGCAGTTTCGCTAAGATTAGGGTAACAGGGGGTGAAAATAGCTCAAAACATCATGAAAGTTGGAGTGCATGCTTATCTTTCAAACGGGCATCCAAATCTATGATCAAATTTCAATTATGAGAAATTAGTTAGAAGTGAAACTCCGTTGTTCATTTTCACTAGAGTTGGGATCGAAGGGGTCCAAATAGCTCGGACCATTGCAAAAGTTGGCGTGCATGTTTTTATATCAAACGGGCATCCAAATCTATGATCAAATTTCAACTCCGAGAATTTGGTCGAAAGTGAAACTCCGTCATTCGATTTCGCTAAGGTTTGGCTTAAAGGAAAAAGTGCAAGCTTTTATGCCTTGGTTTGACCAAGTATGATCAAATTTGAATTTTGAGAAACTGCTCAAAAGTAAAAATCTGTCGTGTGGTTTCACTAGGGTTGGGCTTAAAAGGGGTCAAAATAATAGCTCTAAACATTGCAAAATTTGGTGTGCATGATTGTTTATCCAATGGGCAGCCAAATCTATAATCAAGTTTCTATTCTAAGAAGTACGTCAAAAGTGAAACTGGATCATACAATTTTGTTAGGGTTTGGCTTAAAGGAGCCGAACATAACTATGAACATCATGAAAGTTGGCGTGCACACTTATCATCCAAATGCGCATCAAAAGAAATGATCTAATTTTAATTCCAAGAAATTTGTAAAAAGTGAAACTCCAATGTGCGGTTTCGCAAAGGTTGGGGTTAAAGGGGGTGAAAATAGCTTGGAACATCGTGAAAGTTGGAGTGCATGCTTGTATATCAAATGGGCATCCAAATCTATGATCTGGGAATTTGGTGAAAAGAGAAACTCCATCATGTGGTTTCGCTAAGGTTTGGCTTAAAGGAGGGAAAAAGAGCTCTGAACATCACTAAATTTGGCATGCACAATCTACCAAATGGGCATCTAAATCTATGATTATATTTCAATTCTAAGAAATTGGTCAAAAGAGACAATTTATCATTTGCTTTTGCTAAGGTTGCACTTAAAGGGAGTGAAATAGCTCGGAACGTCGCGAAAGTTAGCGTGTACTCTTGTTTATTGAAATGTGTACATAAATCTACTTTCAAATTTCACTTCTTAAAAAGTTAACAAAAGTGCATCTTTTCAGCTTTTGTTTGACCATCCTTGAATGAGGGCCAAAATAGCTCCAAATAGCATAAAAATAGGTGTCCATGCCTATCTTTGAAATGGGTATCTAAATCTACTTCAAAATTTGAATTTTAAGAAAATGTGAAAAATGCAACGTTTTAGGCCTTGGTTTGACAAAGTTTGACTGAGGTCCAAAATGGCTCGCAATCCCAAAAAAATCTACACGTAGGGATTATCTCTCAAATGGGTACCTAAATACAGTTTCAAATTTCAATTTCGAGAAAGTCAAGAAAAGTGCATTTCTTAGAACTTGGTTTGACCAACCTTAACTAAGTGCCGAAATAACTCAAAATTCACAAAAATTTGTGTGCCTCTTAAATGGGCATCTAAATCTACTTTAAAATTTGATTTCTAAGAAATTGGAGAAAAGTGCAACCTTTTAGGCCTTGGTTTGACCAAGTTTGACCAAGGTCCAAAATAGCTCGAAATCCCCTGAAAGTGTGTATGCATGGTTATCTCTCAAATGGGTATCTCAATTCTCTTCGAAATTTCAATTACAAGAAAGTAAAAAAAATAGCATCTCTTAGACCTTTGGTTGACCAACCTTGAATAATGATGAAAATAACTTCGTACATCTTGAAATTTGGTGTGCACTATTATCTACCAAATGTAAAGATAAATCTACGGTCAAATTTTAATTCTTAGAAATTAGTCAAAAGTGAAACTCTGTTGTATGGTTTTGCTGAGGATTAGATGAGGCTTGGATTAAAAGGGGGTGAAATATTTTGGAACATCTCAAAATTTTGCATGCACGCTTGTCTATCAAATGGCCATTGAAATCTATGATCGAATTTCAATTATAAGAAACCACTCAAAAGTGAAACTTCGTCATGCATTTTCGCTAGGTCTGGGCTTAAAGGTGGTCAAAATAACTTGCAACGTTGCAAACGTTGGCGAGCATGCTTGTTTATCTAACGGACATCCAAATCTATGATCAAGTTTCAATTCTTAGAAGTTGGTCAAAATCGAAACTCCATCATGCGCTTTTGTTAGGGTTTGGATTAAAGGAGTTGAAAATAACACTGAACATCATGAAAGTTGTCGTGCACTCTTTATCTTCCAAAATGCACATCTAAATCTATGATCAAATTTTAATTCTAAGAAATTGGTCAAGAGTGAAACTGCGTCATGTGGTTAAAGGGGGTCAAAATACCTCCAAACATCATGAAAGTTGGAGTGCACGGTTATCTATCAAACGAACATCCAAATCTATGATCAAATTTCCATTCTGAGAAATTGGTCAGAAGTGAAACTCCGTCATGTATTTTTCGCTAGAGTTGGGCTCGAAGGGGTCCAAATATCTCGAACCATTGCAAAAGCTGGTGTGCACGTTTTTATATCAAATGGGCATCCAAATCTATGATCAAATTTCAACTCCAAAAATTTGGTCAAAAGTGAAACTCCATCATTCGGTTTTGCTAAGGTTTGGCTTAAAGGAGGGGAAAATGGCGGAGAAATTGGAAAGAAATGCAACCTTTTAGGCCTTGGTTTCACCAAGTTTTCCTAAGGTCCAAAATAGCTTGAAATCCCCTGAAAGCTTGTATGCATGGTTATCTCTCAAAAGGTTACATAAATTCTCTTTCAAATTTCAATTACAAGAAAACCGAAAAAATAACATCTCTTAGACCTTTACTTGACCAACCTTGAATAACGACCAAAATAGCTCCAAACATCATGAAATCTAGCATGCACTCTTATCTACCAAATGCACCGATAAATCTACGATTAAATTTTAATTTTGAGAAATTAGTCAAACGTGAAACTCCGTTGTGCAATTTTTCTAAGGTTGGGCTTAAAGCGGGTGAAAATATTTCGCAACGTCGTGAAATTTAATTTGCAATCTTGTCTATGAAATGGACATCTAAATCTATGAGCAAATCTCAATTCTGAGAAACTGCTCAAAAATGAAACTCTGTCGTGCGGTTTCACTAGGGTTAAGCTTAAAAGGAGTCAAAATAATAGCTCAGAACGTTGCAAAATTTGGTGTGCATGATTGTTTCTCCAATGGGCATCCAAATCTATGATCAAGTTTCCATTCTAAGAAGTACATCAAAGGTGAACCTCCATCGTACAGTTTTGTTAGGGTTTGGCTTAAAGGAGCTGAAAATAACTGTGAACATCGTGAAAGTTAGCGTGCACACTTATCATCCAAATATGCATCAAAAGATATGATCAAATTTTAATTCCGATAAATTTGTAAAAAGTGAAACTTCGTCTTGCGGTTTCACAAAGGTTGGGGTTAAAGGGGGTGAAAATAGCTTGGAACGCTACGAAAGTTGGAGTGCATGCTTGTCTATCAAATGGGCATCCAAATCTATGATCAAATTTCAATTGCAAGAAAATTGTCAAAAGTGAAACTTCGTCGTGCATTTTCCCTATAGTTCGGCTTAAAGCGGGTCCAAATAGCTCAAAACATTGAAAAATTTGGCGTGCACACTTGTATATCAAACAGGTATCCAAATTTATGATCAAATTTCAATTCTGGGAATTTGGTCAAAAGTGAAACTCTGTCATACGGTTTCGCTAAGGTTTAGCTTAAAGGAGGGGAAAAGAGCTCTGAACATCACTAAATTTGGCATGGACTCTTATCTACCAAATGGGCATCTAAATATATGATCATATTTCAATTTTAAGAAATTGGTCAAACGAGAAACTTTATCGTGCACTTTCGCTAAGGTTGCACTTAAAGGGAGTAAAATAGCTTGGAACGTCGTGAAAGTTAGTGTGTACACTTTTTTATTTAAATGGGTACCTAAATCCACTTTCAAATTTCACTTCTGGAAATGTCAAAAAAAGTGCATCTTTTCAACTTTTGTTTGACCATCCTTGAATGAGAGCCAAAATAGCTCCAAATCTCGTAAAAATAGGTGTCCATGCCTATCTTTGAAATGGGTATCTAAATCTACTTTAAAATTTGAATTTTCAGAAAATGGAAAAAATGCAATGTTTTAGGCTTTGGTTTGACGAATTTTGACCGAGGTCCAAAATGGCTCGCAATCCAAAAAAGATCTACATGTAGGGATTATCTCTCAAATGGGTACCTAAATACAGTTTCAAATTTCAATTTTGATAAAGTCAAGAAAAGTGCATTTCTTAGAACTTGGTTTGACCAACCTTGACTAAGTGCCGAAATGGGTATCTAAATCTACTTTTAAATTTGATTTCTAAGATATTGGAATTTTAGTCCTTGGTTTGACCAAGTTTGACGAAGGTCCAAAATAGCTCAAAATCCCTTGAAAGTGTGTATGCATGGTTATCTCTCAAATGGGTACCTAAATTCTCTCTCAAATTTCAATTACAAGAAAGTTGAAAAAATAGCATCTCTTAGACCTTTGCTTGACCAACCTTAAATAATGACCAAAATAAGTTCGAACATTGTGAAAGTTGGTGTGCACTGGTATCTACCAAATGCTAAGATAAATCTACGATCAAATTTTAATTCTGAGAAATTAGTCAAAAGTGAAACTCTGTTGTATAGTTTTGCTGAGGTTGGGATTAAAGCAGTGAAAGATTTTGGAACGTCTCGAAATTTATCCTGTACGCTTGTCTATCAAATGGGAATTCAAATCTATGATCAAATTTTGATTAAAAGAAACTGCTCAAAAGTGAAACTTCCTCATGTGTTTTCTCTAGGGTTGGGCTTGAAGGTGGTCAAAATAGCTTGGAACGTTGTGAAAGTTCACGTGCATGCTTGTTTATCTAATGGGCATCCAAATCTATGATCAAGTTTCAATTATTAGAAGTTGGTCAAAAGCAAAACTCCATCATGTGGTTTTGTTAGGGTTTGGCTTAAAGGAGTCGAAAATAACTCTGAACATCATGAAAGTTTGCGTGCACTCTCATCTTCCAAATGCACATCTAAATCTATGATCAAATTTCAATTATGAAAAAACTGCTGAAAACTAAAACTCTTTCATGCGGTTTCACTAGGGTTGGGCTTAAAAGGGGTCAAAATAATAGCTCGGAACATTTCAAAATTTGGCGTGCATGATTGTTTATCCAATGGGCATCAAATCTATGATCAAGTTTCCATTCTAATAAGTACGTCAAATGTGAACCTCCATCATACAGTTTTGTTAGGGTTTGGCTTAAAGGAGCTGAAAATAACTCTAAACAGCGTGAAATTTGGTGTGCACACTTAGCATCCAAATGCGCATCAAAAGATAAGATCAAATTTTAATTCCAATAAATTTGTAAAAAGTGAAACTCCGTCGTGCGGTTTTGCAAAGGTTGGGGTTAAAGGGGGTGAAAATAGCTCGAAACGTCACGAAAGTTGGAGTGCACCCTTGTCTATCAAATGGGCATCCAAATCTATGATCAAATTTCAATTGCAAGAAAATTGTCAAAAGTGAAACTTTGTCATGCATTTTCACTATAGTTCGGCTTAAAGTGGGTCCAAATAGCTTGAAACATTACGAAATTTGGCATGCCCGCTTGTATATGAAACGAGCATCCAAATCTATGATCAAATTGAAACTCTGAGAATTTGGTCCAATTTTAAACTGCATCATTTGATTTTGCTAAGGTTTGGCTTAAAGGAAAAAGTGCAAGCTTTTAGGCCTTGGTTTGACCAAGTATGAGCAAATTTGAATTCTGAGAAACTGCTCAAAAGTGAAACTCTGTCATGCGGTTTTACTAGGGTTGGGCTTAAAAGTGGTCAAAATAATAGCTCAAAACTATAGAAATTCTAAAGCATTGATGGCATAAGGAATTTCATAAACTGGCTAAGGATCTAGGCACACAATTAACCTCACAGAGAATTGTAGAGAATTAGCATAATGAGAGAAGAAGAAGAATTAATGAACACACATTAATGAATGATCAATAAATGATAATTGATATTATTACATAGGTAATACATCCTTATAAAGGAAAAAGGAGTTGCATGAAGACAACTCAAGCTAGCTCATAAAAGCAGGCTTACTAATTATGATAAACCCCATAGTTGACTAAAGCAGTTTCCCAATCTATCAAGCACCTCACGAATTAGCAATAGCATGAGTGAGTGATGATGATTGAAGGAAAGACTTGCTAATCCTAGAATATGGAGAGAAAATAATGGAGGATGGGTTGGAAAAGCTCCCAGTTTCCTAGTTGACTAGCTTTTATCTTATCCATAGAAAAGCAGAAAAAGCAGAAAAAAGCAGAATCTGCTATAAGGTCCTGTATACTAATTCTAGATGAACCCAAAATCAGAAATAAATCATTCCTAGGATATAGATGGCATGCATTGACTTTAAGGTGCAAGTGGATGCCAACTAATTAAGCTAGTGGGTGAATAATTAATCAAATAATGATTAATTATTTTATCCTAAGTTTATGAGTGGCTTTATTATATTCCAACACCCCCCTTTAAGCCTAACTTTATGATGATATTCCTGAACTAATCAGAAATATATATGCATATAGGGCCCAGCAATAAAGTTATGGTCACCCTTTTACAATTTATCTTGTCCAAAGAAATGAGGAAAGAGGCAAAACCTCAAGGGGAAAATCCTCCCTCAAGAAAGGACATGAAAAGCAATACCAAAAATGTTGAACTGCTGGTGTTGCTGCTGCTCCAAACTAAATGCTGATGTCTGGAGGAATCTTCTTCCTAGGAAAAAGATAAATCTTCTCACCTGGATCAAAGACAGCTGCAGGGTGGAACCTAGGACCATGTAGAACAACTGAAATCCAATGATGTGAAGGCAATACTGAAGGATCTTGAGACTTGTAATCAGCTCCAAGATGATGATATGACTTGAAATTTGAACCAGTAGAGATGAAATGAGCTCTAGATAGGTGAAATAACTGTCCAAGTGAATGTATCATGTCTCCATCTTCATTTGCACAGAGAGGATGTGTGCAAGTGATCATGTAGGAACATAGAGAAGGCATGGGATCAAAGAGTGTGAATGCATGGGCTCCATGGGTTGATCTAGCTTCCAAATAATCCAAGAGATCATAAATAAGCACAACAATAGACTCATGGGAATATACTGGTAAAGAATCCTCTATGGTAGAAGTATTAGAGGAGGAAAGATAGTGATGTTCAAAATCTTCAAGGAGGCTCTGAGAATGAGTGCCAAGAACAAAGGAGGAGCTACTGAAGCACATGGGATCAAGTATGGTAAGTGGAAAAAAACTGGAAGGACTTGATTTGGCTAAGCATACATCCTAGAAATCACTGGGTTGCGCACCATCAAGAAAAGAGGCATGCACAAGGTGTGAGAGGTCTGGCATATGGATCTCAGAATCCATGATAGAAGACATAGAGAACACTGAATGTGTGAGTGAATCATCAATAACAATAGCAGTTCCATTAGTCACTTCTTTTTCATCAACAACATCATGAGAAGATGAATCAAGATCTTCTACTTCAAAAGACACAGAAAAAGATGGCTCTTCAATATTTGCTTCTTGATTGAAGGAGGAAGCATTCGAATCAAAGAGAGTAGTAGCAACAGGAACTATATGAGAAACTTCTTCTTCATGATCAACTTCATCAGAGACTGTAGAGGCCGAGACATATTGTGAGAGAGAAATCATTGAGGAGCTAGAGGCACTCTCCATATAGCTAGAAGGATCCTCATTGTCCTTTCCCAAAACTCTATCCAATGTTGTCCAGAGATCCTTTGGGGAATCAATAGAATCAATAAGGTAGCGCATGCATGGGGAGATAGATAGGAAAATAGCTCCAATTGCTCTGTCACAGTCATTCAACCAGTCACTTGGCTCTTCATAATATTTTTCACCAGCTCCAATAGATATCTCATAGAGACCTTGTCTCTTTAGATATGAAATCATCTTCAGTTTCCACTCTGAATAGCTTGTGAATGGAGAAAGAAGAGGAACTAATATTCTTGAATCCATTTGAAGTTGAACCTGCAAAATAAACCTGCAAATCTGAAAAAAAAGGAGGATTAATTAATGAACTCTCAAAGATTTGATATCATGTAGAGCTTTGATATCCTCAGCTCTAATAGCATGTAGAACTTGAACTTTGAGAACC